>CM040746.1:23440331-23652831 GCA_022829145.1 Albula goreensis | reverse complement strand
GGGCAATGGTGGGGGGGATGGGGTGGGGGGCTGCGTTGGGAGGGGGTGAGAGGAAGTTCACAGCCTTTTTTGTTTGTTTTTCTTTTTCCCTGCACTGTCATTTGAATGGATTGTTAGAGTGATTCTTTTACTTATGCTCGCTCTACACAGCGTAATTCAGCAGGAGATTCCCTTCTGCACCCTGTCCCCCAACTCAGTCCTGCTGCCCCTTGTACCTAAGACTCAGCAGCTCAGGGAGGTGGAAGGGAAATACATACACACATAACATAAATGGAGAGGAGAGGGGGAGAACAAGGACAGTGAGGATGCAGATTCACACATGTACAAGGAGGGCAGCGATGCAATCGCAGGTCCTACGTTCCATCCAAACAGAACGTGTCACAGTTCGCCTACACTCACTTGTATGGTTAATTGGGTGAAGCCAATTAGCATGTAGTCTATAAATATATGCACATCTGTTTGAAACCGAGCATTTGTGTGGGGGAAGGGGGGCATGGGGCCTGTGATAGGGCACCCCACAGAGAGTGCTCTGTATTGTAGCTTTGACTTTGTCCACTCTCAGATCAGCAGTGGGCTCAGATTTGGGGCTGGTCACCACACCAACACTAGAAGCCAGGGGCGACCAGTGTCCTGCTTTCACCCTGAAACCTTGTCCTGATTGCCCTTTCCTCTCCCACCATTCCCACAATCCCTCCATCTGCACTGAACCACAAGAAAATACAGTGGACTTCTGTTTAGGTGACTAGGACACACTGACCTCATCCTCCCTCCCCTCCACTGTAAATGTCCTGTGTGTGATTTCTGCTCTACTACGGCTTGAGAAAATGCCAAACCATATTTACTTCTGCGCACATTTACATTGTTTTATTTGATTCTGCACTCTGCATCAGACAGATACCGGGTTGTTTATAAGTTGAGAAAACAGATACATATATTTCTGTTCAGGAGAAAAAAATACATTTCTGACTCTCAGTACCTGCTCCAAAAAATAAAATAATAAATATGACAACAACCACACACTGATTTGATATTACAGGGGGCAATAAAAAGATTCCATGTATATCTTTGAATGCTCTACTTCATATTTGCCTCGTACATCGTTTCCAGGATTTTAATCATATCTCGCAGCCAGTACTACCAATTGTTTTATAGCAGACAGAGGGATATGGCTTATTCACATCAAACTGGCAGGCCATTAACATTGGTTCAAATCCCATACATTTAAAAAATCTGTGAACATAGTGATATGATCATTTCATTGGCTCTAACACCACATGCACATATGCAAACAAGACGAGAACAGATTGACAGACTGTTCATTGGCTCTAATCCCTCACAGTCCAGAGATATGACATCACACTGTAGGCTATGTTCATGGGTTCAAATCCTACATATCTGTATGACGCAACAGCAAAGTGACAAACTATGTTCATGGGTTGCAATCCCACACAGTCCAGATATCTGATACACAGGGGCAGCCTATTTTCATGGGGCGCGGTGATGTGAGTTTACACACAAAGAAAAACACAAAGATCTGCAAGACAGTGATAAAACTCCTTAGACCAGTCTAACCAAGGGTCAGTTGTTCCTCCTTCTCTCCTAGCTTGTGCGTAACAGAAAGGAAACTCCCAGGATCCCCTGCAGCCGCTCAGACCATAAGCTGTTCCCTCTGTTGGCTGGCGTGATCGCTGCTCCCCACCCCAGAGAGCTTTAGTAGGTAGGGATTCTAAAGCCCCACCCCACACCAGCTGCAGAAACTTCTTAGAGCTAAACCCCATGAAAAGAGCACTTGGGTATCAGCAGCAGCAGCAGAGGGCATGCGGGCAGTGGTGTCTCTTACAGCATGGCTGTGGGAGAGGATACAGGTACTTATTGTACTTTTTGAGACATTGTAGGATCGCTCAGTTGAAACGACACACTGGCCCAGTGCTGTCTGTCTCTGAGCACCGAACAGAGAAAGCATGGCTTGGTTACTAAAGTCCACCATTCAGCACCCAAGAGCCTTGACAAGATTCGCATAAATGAACATCTCATTACCAAGGATTTTTTTTTCTGTTGATTAGATTATATCTCTCAAAAATGCACACACACAAATGCTCCATGTAATTCCACTGATCCACTGATCTCTAAGTGGATTTGACATCCTGAAGCATTGCGCGTTGGCCATATGCTTCAATTTAATGTATTTTCCCATGCCAGCAGTAATGCTAATTATAGCAAGCACAGCTGCATGCAACAACAAGGGGAGCCCAAACACCAGCACACATGGAGCCACGGTTCATCTTCAGCAATGCTTAAAATAGTCCAGTGCAGCTGAGGCCGCCTTTATAATCGACTGAGGGACATCAGAGGAGATACCTGGAAACATCTTTTTTGGTAAACCCTGACTGTGACATTACATGATAATTTTCTTTCCATTTGTTGATTTCATATTCTCTGTAGATTTCAGGAAGCTCATAAACAAATGTATTTCCCAACATTAACTTTATTTGTGTTAGAGCATTTGTTTAGGGGGTTATTCATGAAAAAGACATAAAAGAGCTACATTTCTTTCTGTGTAAGAAACACTTTTTTCAGCCAGGTTATGGCCTATCATGTGTCAGTGATAGCACAGATGAAGCCTTATGTTAAAATCATTTTTCTGAATGGATAATACTAGTGAACGTGATGTACGAGCTGCACACCACAAAGAGCATTATGATGGTGTTTCACTGGGACCTCTCCTGCTCTCCTCCTGCTCTGTGGAGGTTAAGTTGGCCTCTCAGGGGGCATTTGGGTTGTGTTTGCATTTTTTCCCATCAGCAACATGAGCCATCTCGCAGAGCATGGGAAAAATAATGCCGGATAGTGAAAGAGGAGAGATGGCAGAGCAATGAGCCGCCTAAGGTAAAAAAAAAACCCAAAATGGAGAACAGCATCAAAATCAGCACCCTCCCCCCCCAACCACCCACCCATCCACCACAAAACCATGGAAATCAATAGCTTCAGATGGAGGAGCATCAGAATCAAATATCACTTCAGAATGCTGTCTCAACCTTTTCTCTGAAGGGGACAGCTTAGAGCAATAGAGTTACTCTGGAAAGAGGGCATATTCAGCTGTCCCATACCACAGAATGGGAGAGAGAGGGAGAGAGAGAGAGCAAAGCAGAGATAGAAAGAGTGATTTTTGACTAAAAATCTTCTTTTTATTAATTACCCTATTTAGGGCGACATTTATCCTGTCATTGATTTGACACCTGTCACATGCAGCTGTCTTACAAAATCCCTACATGAGGGATAAACAACAAAAAAAACACCTTAAAACAAATCAGCAAGAGATACAGAAAAACGTAAAGGGGGGAGGGAGGGGGAAAATACAAGACTTTTTGGTAGGATGTGCATTTTTTTATTTTACTTTACATTTACTATATCATCATTAAAGTTTAGAGAGAAACAATACAGTGACTGCTCTGAAATATCTGTTTTATTAATTAAGCAATTCAGGGCAATATTTTTCTTGCCATCTATCTGAAATGTGTCACATATGGCTGTCTTAAGGATATCTTACACAAACAATAAAAATATAAAATTATCAAAAAACTAAACAAAAACAATGAAAAAACAAGCACACAAAAGAAAAGCGACACATCAAAACACCGCTCTGACGCATTTATCACCAACCGTCCTTCAGGCAAAGAACAGAGGGTATCATTTATGCACCACCAACTTCAAAGTTCAGCAAAGCAGCTGTCAGCACATGATATGAAAACTGATCTGAAAGCACAGCCACATTACAACCTCCATCAAACTTGTTCCTTTTGTGCTGTATAGTTGCTGGTCCATTTTGACCTCATTCAGCTCACAGAACCAGACAAAACTTTTCTTACTCTTTATAATTACAAGTTAAAGCAGGACCTACTTGTACTTGTGTGATTAACATTGCATATAATGATACAATTCTCAAGTCCACTATTACAAAGTTCTGTTGAATCTGGCAAAAACTGAATAAGAGGTACCAGTCTGAAGTCTGTAGTTCTCTACACAGCCTCTAAAAAAAACTTAAATCAACCCAGTGTAGGAACCATCCTGTGGAAATGATTCTGCAAAGGACGTGCTGCTGCAGGTCTCCTGACCTTTTCTGCAGCAAGGGTTTGTAAATTGTTCTCTGAGTGTGGGTCAGTTTGACCGCACTGTCAAATTTCTCTGACCACTTAGATCTCAGTAGTGAACTGAGAACAGCTGCAAGCATCACCTTCACACTCAATTGATACGGCAGCTTATTGTCAGCCCTTTGAGACAGCACCGAGCTGCAGTCTCCACATTTAAGAATGCTCCCTGAGAGAGTGGCAAGGCAGGTACCAGGAAAATTGAGAGGTATGGGGTTTCCTGGGGTATCCTGCACCTTGCTGGTGGTGGAGGGCAGGCCAAATGGTAGTAAACACATGCACATGAGAGAGAGTGAGAGAGAAAGAAAGAAAGATAGATTCATATGGCCATTCAAAAGAGATTCCAATGGGCTTCCCCCTCTCACTGTCTCACACCCTGTTAATACTCTCATTATGTGTCTTGAGGATCCAGATATGTCCCGTGACTCACTGCAGTTTATGTACACTCTGCCCTAACACCCATCTGCAGAAGCTCATTGACCAGTCCTGTCTGTTCATTTGATGAAGAGGACCCTAGGAGATTGCCTTGTCTATGCTGCTGTCATTGGAGGTTACAGATCAGAGGTCGTATGTCAGAGGTTGAGGAGGTGTGAGGACTGGATGATGGAGCAGGTCAAAGGTCAGACAATGTGTGAATGACGGAAAGGTCTGAGGCTGAAAGCCTCCTTGTGTCAGTACGTATTTCACATTTCCGTTTCTGTCCAAAATGATTTGGCTTGTGACATATCGAGCAGGGTTCATGGGGAATGTATACAGAACACTTAGTGATGGAGGAGAGTAGTTATGCTTGACACACTAACGTCTCACAAATCATCCCAATTCTCACTACTCAACAGAGAAACAGAAGCTTTCTCTACTGATGAAACAGACCGTGACTATCTCTCTACAGTTTTCATGTAGTCCAAAGAAATATATGTAAAGATTTATGCTGCCATATACACCATCAAAAAATCTTGTTTTGGCTGGTGATAGCCTGCCTTTATGTTCTAACATCATTTACATCATTACAGTAGATCATTTGTACAACCGGATGTGCCATACATTAAGACTGTCATGAATTGCAAATAGCATAATGCAACTTTACAACTTTAAATTCAGCCAAATTCTGTTGTTTGGCAGTTCAACAAGGATACAACAGCTGATACACCCAAAGTCAGAGCCCTTGAATGCACTCTCTTCATGTATTTCTGACCTCATTTAAAAAAAAAAAAAAAAAAAAAAACAGTATATGTTTTTATAGTTTATAGCCAGCTGATGATATTAATTTTGCAAAGAGAGACTTGCAATTTGAATGCAAAAATCCCGATACAAGCTGCATGCTGAGGAAGGGAGTCATTTATAAATGTAGAAATGTGTCATGTTTGCTGTTTATACCTTCAAAAAAGTCCAAACTGTGTTCAGCCTCTGTTAAGTCACTGGTAGAATATAATAGCTCTAACCCATTAGGGGCTATGAGGACCTACTTTAGTGACGTGCTATACAGTCTGCCACACAAACACTAGTCATGCAGATGACAGTATTAACTTCCGGTGCAGTATTTGACATTTCACACTTAAGTGCACATTTCAGATGTGATACAGTTGAACAATTCTGGCCCAGACTATGATGTTACATAGTCAGAAGTGGACATCTCTCTTTGATGCTGATAGACAGCATAGAGTGATTTTACTTCACTCCCTCTGTGTGTCCCCCATTTCACAGCTCTCTGCCTGAAAACACCCAAAAGGATGGTTAGGCAATAGAGTGGTGAGCTTTTTTCATACATATTTTAGTTGCTCTCAAAATGCAGGCTTTCTCCATAAGCTCCTTGTAGTGCAAATCGCATTTTAATTAGGTCTATCCCCTGCTAACAATCTCCTTCCACGTCTCAGTCCTACAGGATTACCCTATGGGGTGGCTTCCATGTAAGCTGCTCAAATGCTGCTCTTTAACCGTGTACCTACCGCTCTGCCCTCAGGTCAGCGAGACCCATTCAATGGCTCTGTTTCATCTCCTTTCTGAGAAGGCCCTCATAACTGGCTTTTCTACTTCGGAAGATAAAAAAAACAGTCAATCGCCAAGCTAAACCCCATGGTGGCCCCACCTCCATCCCCTTACCTATCCAATTGGCCCACAAACACTATCTTCCTTCTTCATGGATTTGAAAGGCCTTGTTCTATTTCACATGTTTTTTTAAAGAAGGAAGTTTTTTTTAATGTCTATCCAAATCTGTGAAGGGGTGAAAAAGAAATCCATATATTATACATTTAAAGCATCCAATGTATAAGTGTGAACAGGGAAGTGTGAGTAATTTGAAACAAACACACACTCACCCGTGCATGCACGATGAAGGTTCTCCTGTTCTGGCAAGGCACAGTGACGGCAGTGGCAGCAGCACCCGGGCGGCTGGGTTTTCGACACGGATGTGACATTTTAATATCAAATGTTAGCGTGCACTTTGTCTGATTAAAACATGCGGGGATGAAAGGCGTCTCCCACGTGGGGCTGACGGGTAGATGAAACGCGCCCGGTTCCCCCGCGCAGAGCGCAGCGCGGCCTTGCTTTTGACAGGCAGGTGCCGTGATACGTGGTGGCAGGCGCGCCGCCTGTCGCCCACGCGCCCCCTGCTTTCTCTGTGCACCCATCCCGCTTCCCGTCTCGCTCTCCCCACAGTCCGGACTTGAGCTTGTAGCCAGTGCTCCCTGTAGATGCGGATGCACGTCCAGGTGAGCTGCTGAGTTTTAGTGCTGTCAAGAAGATGGAACTTTAGCCCATATGACTGGGTTCCACAGTATGTGTGTGTATGTGTGTGTCTGTTTGTGCTTCTGTAACTGGAGATTTAGCACATGCTGTATAAAGTTATAATTGTCTCCTGCTGGCCATTCACTCCACATGAAGCCAGAGCAGGTGTAATACTACATGTTCTGTGTGAATTTGACAGGTGCCATGAGTGCTGCTTGTGAATCAAAGGGATCATGCTGTAGAATAATCTGATGTATCTGCGTTTCTCCCATGATGTCAACATGCTTAGCGAGAGCTCTTGAAGGGTTCCTTCTGAAAGGAAAGGCAAAAATGTCCAATGTGGTCATGGCAACCACTGTGACCAGAGTATGGTTTTGCTTACAGAGCAATTCCCATTAAAATGTACATTAAATCAAACCCACATCCTCATAAAACAGTTAACTGACTCTGAATCACTGATCAGAATTTGATATTCCTCACTTTTCCATTTCCACTCCACTCGAGCAAGATAACAGGACCCCACTCTATCAACTCTATCGATGCTTTCAGTGTTTGCATTACAGAAACATAGCCAACATTATTTCTAGTGTCCTATATCATGCTGTAAAAATACAAATGCGCACACACATGCCCACACACTCATCCACACCATACTCAGTTAGTTAACATCAGACGACATAGGTTGTAGGCCATTAGGTCCTGTCCCTGAAAACATATAGCTTCACCTTAAACGGGGGGGAGATCGTTATGTTAAGACCCTGCAAACAGTGGATTACTATCAGTCAGGCTGGATTAGCTTCTGGCTTCCGTTCAATCCCAGTCTCCCTGCAAACCTAAATCCCATTAAAGTCCTGAGAGGAGGGATCAGACCTGTGCTGAGACCCGTCTGAGACGGAGTGGACCGCCAGCAGAGAGGCCCTGGACTATCTGCTGTGTCTGTAGAGGGAGGGGACTTTGAAGAGAGCTGGCTACCACGACCCCTCTTTCGACCCCCTTCTCCCTGTGCCACAACATCCCCCACTATCCCTCCTGCGCTTGACTGGTCCTGTCAATAGCTGACCACAGCACACCTCAAGCCCACACACAGCAAGCCTCATACTTACAGTAAGCCTGCAGAAACACTCCAGCTGTTGAAGAGCCGGAGGGAAGAAAACAGAATCGTGCAGAATCTTTTTTATTTGTAAGTTTATGCTTATTTGGTATAAAGAGAAACAGAATCAATTTCTCTTTGTTTATTCTCAGCAGGGCAGGTAAGAGAACATTCACCTCAGTTGAGGAAATCAATATTTATCCCATTTTTTATCTTTTCCTCTCCATTTTTCACCATATCATTCCAATTTTGATCATATTCACATGCCTGTCCCATGACTGCAAGATGTACTGTCAGTTCGGGAAATTACAGACAAGCACACCTCTCCTCCACAGTGCATGCTGCCACCTGCCGCTTCTTTTCATGCTGCAGTCCACCTGCAGGGGCAAACGACATCTTAGTGCCGTGCAATGCATCTTTAATCCTGTTTACTTTGCCTGTTTTTTTTCTCAAAAAACAGCAGAGGCTGCCAGTAATATTGAGTGGAACAGTGCAATTATAACAGAGTGAGGTAGAGCAAACTCCAGTGATTCTGAGCAGGGAAAGAGGGATAAATTTAAAGTTTGTGATTAGGCTGGAGAAAAAACAGCTTTGGATATCAATGGAGAGAAATATGCTTCTCTTGCTATTTCCGGTCGCTTAAAAATGTGTGGAATTTTTTCTCATTTGCTCTGCAGTATCTGTAGTCTTGCTGGCAGCTGGCACCGTGAGGATTTTAAAATGATCACTCTGCAGCCAGGAGTCCCTGTCGGATCTCGGCAGGTGAAGATTTAAAACGTCTTCCTCTGCAGAAATGCTCAGGCCATCAAACAATCCAGCTTTCCTCAGCTGAAGTTCAACCAGCGCTGGCTCTGTGCTGCAGAATCCGCTCAAACTCCTGACAGTCGCAACATCCAAAGAACCGTATCTGTACTGGCAGGTAGAAGCTGCTCCTGTAATGAGCGCTGAACAGTTATGGAAAACGGTTTATTGATTTCACAAATTCTTTGATAGACGGATTCTGCATGTCCATAGCAGGGTACGAAAAGTAGCTTGAGTTGAGATGCCTATTTGATCTTTAAAGTGTTAAGTGTGACTGGCATTCATGCTTTCTTGCACCAAATGCTGCTTGCTTCTTGTGCTTGTGGACTATGAGTGCATGCATGTGTGCTTTATGCACACTGTTGTCTGTTGTTTGTAGTTTTGTCCTGAGCAATGAAACCAAGAGCTGCAGAAACCCTTGGGGGATGTGGCTGGACTGAACCTCAGCATCTGTGAATAACTTGTTGAACCAGTCAGGCAGCCACCTGCACAGGTACAGTGACCTTAAGTCAAATCCTCTCACTGAAGATGCAGGTAGAAATCCTTCCCCAGGAGATCATTACCCATACCCTCCTATTACACTGGTCTACACCCAGTAGTTTCTACTGATGAGGTCATTACTGCATGGTCTCTGCTAGAGTTCATCTCTGTGCCTCATATACTTATACATATATAAACACATACTGGCTTAATCACACTCTCTTTTCTGGTTGATGAACAATCCGATTAGACCGGTAATGATGATCTAAATGTAAATAAATACCCACCATTAAAAGTCTGTTTCCTCTGTCAATCTGACAGACAATGCAGTCATTTCCACCTAAGTAAATTTCAAGCCAAGCCAAATTTGTTTTTTTTTTTCTAAGCCAATTGCCACATTGATTTTATAAGGTTAAAGATGCTTTTGACAGTTGGGCAGATGTGCGAGGACTCATTTTCACTGCGGGATAATGTCAATATGAGCAAAAGAATATTATGTGTCAGAGACAATACAAAAGAATACAATGCAGAAAGCATTTGCAATATTTAATCTAATCAGAGCACAAACAGAAACTCGCACCAGCATACGCCAATACTGTTACTTGTACCAACTTGTGGTTTTTATCTTGGGTATGCCAACTGTGCAACATCTTGGGTGCACTTCACCCAAGAGTACCCAGCTGATGATTTGTTTGGCTTTATTGTTGGCTTGAGGAACAGGCTACATTTGCTATGCAATATACAGCCCACTGATGCTTTAGAGCTCCTTTGGTTTGGACAGACACATCTGATATGTTATTGGTAAGGGAAGATTATTATCATGTGATGTTAACTTTTATTTCATTGTTTGATGCCAGCCCACCTCTATAAATTCTTATGTGAGTGTGTGTGTGTTTGCGTGTTTGGTGAGGTTCCAGTCCATCTGCCCTGTTAGTCTGTGTGCTGCAGAATGACTCAGGAGAAAAAAAAAAAAAAAAACAGGAATCAATTGAGTAAAATGATACCAATCACTCCATCCCACCTCAATGGAGAGAGCAAAAAAACTGAGCATGGTTTCACCCCCACAGTGGGTAGGTGATCTCTGATGGGAACATCCCACACACAGTGCCCCTTTGTTGGAGGGGAAGAGCCAATCTCAGAATGCTCCTGGCTATTATACATTTGTCTCAAGCCTCGGCAGAGCTCCAGTGTATAACTCCAACTTTGCTGGCAGCTGGCTGCGGGACAGGGTGCTCTACCCACCCCTCCGCCCCCCACCAAAACCCTGACAGGAGTACAGCAGGCCACTGCAGATAACCACAGAGTAAACAACAATAAAGGGTAAATAAATCCACCTCCCTCTCAGAAACAGTGAGGTAACAGGGATTGCTGCCAAATTGTAGGGCATGCATCAAAACTCAAAAATCTCCAAAGGCAGAGGCTCATCTGCTGGGCTAAAATACAGAGCCTGTGACCATGGAAATAAGATTCATCCTTTTTCCCTTTTCCCTTCAATGTGTCAGTCAAACTGAAAAATGGGTGGTCCTGTTTTTGGTCCAACCTCCTTCTGCTCATCACCCCCAAATCATCTGCTCATCTTTCCCCTTTTACCCCCCTTTGTGTTTTCCAGTTATCAGTATGATGAAGAGAGGTAACGGAGGCTGAGCTCTGATATAGTTAGTGGTGTGAGAAGTAAATGGTGCATTCTATTTTAATTGTGGAGTCAATGAAAAACTGAGTTGCAAATCTGTCCTGGCAATTGCCTCAGCACACCATGACCAAGAAGGCCACGGTACACATCATTGTTTTGTCAAACCAGCTCAGCCAATTTCACTTTTCTTGTGAGGGTCACATTATTACACGCCAGAGAGTAATATCATTCACCCTTTCCATCATTCACAATAAATGCTTATGCCATAACCAACCCCACCCCCTCCCCACTGCCCCAACAATCTACTTTCTTTGTAACAGAAAAATAACACCCAAAGAGTTCTAGTTCTAGTTCCCTCAGTCAGCTCCGGCACGTTCTCCAAAAGGCAGTGCATAATGATGGGAAGGGAAGGCAACTTAGCTGGCAACCCTGTCCAGCAATACTTTCCTGAGCACAGGGATGGAGACAAAAAGACATGTTCCGTGGCACAGCTCGGAGATGGACAGCTGTGATACAGCCACTGGTTTTATGTTGCCTGTTAATGTGTGTGTGTGCGTGTGTGTCAGTGTGTGTCTCACAGGGGATGAGTTTGAGGCAGAGAGGTCTCCTTCACCATGGTCCAAGGGGAGGCAGGATGGTTCTGAGCTCCTGACAGCTGCAGGAAACCCTAGGGTGCTGACACTGCCAGGGTCTATCATGGTTGTTCATTTCACTGCAGACCCAAAGCTGCCCCTCAGGAGGGAGGAAGGGACAATGGTGGCACTGGGGTGGGGGGGGGGGGCAACAAAATATGAAGGCACACAGCCATTGCATTCTACCCCCTCAAGCAGCATGGGCAGAGAGCACTTGTGTCTACTGATCAAGTAAAACTGGGCCACAAGAGAGACGGGGGGGGGGGGTTAAAGTGACAGCAAATATGTGTGTGAAAGAGAGAGAAAGATAGAGAGAGACATAGCAAGGAAAACTGACCACAGGCATGCCATCCAAATGGGTAGATACCATAATACCACAGAACTACATACAACAAGACTACAGAGAAATTCTTCCCAGTATTACTTATGCCCCGAGAATTTCCCTCCTCTCTGCCCACCAGAATGTCCCCATCCTATTGAGAGGGGATAACAAAACAACTCACCTGCCAGGTATTTATCTGCCTGGCTGAATCTGAGGGGCAGTAAAAACAATCTCTAATATGCATATCTGTGCCAGTGCTTGAAAGGAAGGAAAGAGGGAGGAGGTGATCCACAATGCACTTGAACGCAGGGTTATTCTGTTTCTGTTCACATCTTTTTTTGTTTTCTTTGGCAAAACAAGTTTTCTTGGAGTTTGATGTTCATTGAGCTGACCTGAGAGATTGTGCGGGAGAGAAAGAGAGTAGGAAGGGGAACAGGAGAGGATGAGACAGAGAGTGACAGAGAGAGCAAAAGAGGTTCTGTGGGAGTGGGCGTGCTGGGGTGCTCGACGCACATGGCCCCAGCGCAGCTGTGGGAAAGGGGTGTCCGTGGGAATGGTCGCACACTGCGGAGTGCGGCTTTGATTAATCACTGTAAGCTACATGCTGTGTCGCTCAGCTTCCTCTCCCACCAACTGCACCACTTCATCCCCTCAGTTTTCTCACTCCCACCCCTTTCTGCAATTTCCTTTATTTTCTGTGGGGGTGTGTGGGTTAGGGAGGGAATAGGGTTAAAGTCATAGAGCTGACTCCAGTACAGAAAAGGCTGGCCATCCCTCTTATGCAAATGAAAAAAAAAAATCAATAGTCTCTTACTTGTGGAGTAAGGAGCACTACAGCAAACTTCTTCTGCACACCCTCTCCCCTTTTTATATCCTATCTTTCCAGTGTCCCTGTTTATTCACTGTTTTTTATCGACTCCAGCTCTGTTGACATTCTGAGGAGAAGAGCTTAATGATGCTGAAGTGTAACAGCCCATTAGAAATAAACTGTCATCACTGCCTCAGCACCTTGCCTTCCCTTTTTCCAGACAGAAATAACTGGAGCCAAAACAAAGACAAAGCATTGGCTTTATTTATAATATTTAAATCTAGTGCGAAATTCAGAACACCCTTGTGCTCCTTATGCATTTCTATTCCGAATCAAACAAGGAACCACATAGGACCTAAAAAAGTTTCATATTCCTACACTTTCACGATTGTAAAATATAGTGTTGACTTTCCCTGTGACAAGACCCGAGAATTGTATACTACATAACAATTTTATGGTTAGCAACCATAATTTTTCACTTCAAATGAGAGAAAACAAAAAATCAAAATAACCTGCATCGCTTATTTTTCTCCTCCGACGGTCAAAAGAATTCTGTGTTTGCAAGCCAAAACAAGCTGTAGATTGGATCTGAGGGGGAGATTGGGTAAGTTGCTGTTTGCTCATTTAACATAAAAATGATTGAATTTGTTTCCCTGATATCTGCTGGATCAGGACAAACAGGCAGAGCACATCCTGTTCTGGGAGGCCATTTGCTCACAAAACGAGAGCGTAATGGGAATTTTGCAGGGACGTGTATGTGCCCTCCTCGCGTTACAGAGCGGCTGAGCGATGGGCTCTGACAGAGGCACAGATGCTCTGATTCCCGCTTTTCTCAGCTCTTTTTTAAATCCCCCAAAACTCTATATGTGTGTATGTGTAGATATAAATATATTCCTCTGCTTGCATGTTTGTTTGTTTTCTTGATCCATTATCATAAGCCCCACCAACATGGATGACTCACTAAGAGAAGGGGGATGGAACAATAGATAAGGCGGTCCCAAAACTTCTCCCAGAGGTGGCAGGCGAAAGGTTGAGTTGGGCTCCCCGCCACTAAATTCCCACTGCGTTAGGGGTGTCACGTCATTCTCCCATGACATACTTTTATGACAATTTTAATGAACATTCAGTTTGATGGACAAGGGAAGTTTCTCTCCTTCCCAATTCTACTTTCCCACACCCGCCTCCGTCTATCCCTCTCCCTCCATCTCTTCTACCAACCCCTCCTTCACCTCCCCAGCAATCACCACCACCCACTCATTTCACCACACCGTAATGATTCTAACTGATCCTGCATTGCTGCGTTTGTCAAGTATTGTCTCTCCCTCAGATGTTTCCCCACTAAACTGCCTAAGATATGGCTCTTCCCGCAGTGGTACATTATTAGAGAGGCGCGGCGGGTAGCGGCCCACTGTGTCACGCTGCTCATCACGGTAAATTGGGAGGGCTTCTTCCTGACGACAGGAGAGTCTCTCACCGGCTCATAATTATCTGTAACTGCGCTTCAGCCCCTGCCTGCCTTTATTTATGATGCCACGCTGGTGCAAGGCCGAGCAATTACCTACAGTGCCAGGCAGCCGCTGCTCTCTAAATCTGTGGGCCAGAAATGATAGGATTAATAAGCAACTTCTTTATTCGCTGACACCTGACTGATAACAGACGTCAGGTATCTCGCTCTTACTTATTATTAATGTGCTGGATTTGTGAGGCATTTGTGCACATAGTAGATCGTTTAATATACACAGATTGTGTATAGGGTATATCTTGCATACCTCTTCCAAAGCCCATCTTGTCTTTTTTTAATGTAATTGGCAGTTTTAAATCCCCCCTCACTGTGTGTATGCATGTGTGTGTGTGAGAGATGGGTGTTCATCATGTGTCCTGTCCCAGGTGTGGTGCCCTCTAAAGGATGATATGGTTTGTGATAACAAGGAAGATGGATGGATATGATATGTTTATTATATGATTATTTCCTTTATACATGTGTCAGGGAATATTACTGTATATTATGTATATTACATGGTTGTTGTTTTTATACATATGTTAGGGAATATTACTCCAGCCCAGAGCAATTTGAGATGAGTAATGTTCCCGCCAGGCTGTTCCCAGATTGAACACAGAGCGAATGATAAATACCCTTCTGAGAGAGATCGCAGTTCTTTCACTAAAAACATAATAACATCATGTTTCCATATTAGGCTTGCAGCTGCTAGGCCATTTCACCTGTTTGCAAAGGGAGCCAAAGCCTTCTATTATCTGAGTGGAGGGTCAGATCACTGAGCTAGAATTACTACAGACACCACACATGCATGCACACTAAAATAGTATCTCCACCCACATCTCTTATACCAAAACATTGACCCATCCGCACACACCTCCTGTACCAGCACATCCAACCTGCATTCATAATGCAGAGATATCAGCAGTGTACTGGACTAATACCTCAACATACACATACTCTGCCAACACAAACAGAGCTGGCACCTGTGCAGACCCTCCCTGTCCCAGTCAGTGTCTCCCGTTGCTGGCTGTCCTCGGGAGTTGTGTTCGCTATGTCTTTCCAGTCTGAAACAATAAACCTGTCATCATGTTGATGACCCCCTTCCCTCCAGAGATAATGACCTGACCCTTGCCTACCACCCCCCCCCCAAACAGCATCGCAGACACATCCATTTCTATTAGGAAGAGGAAATGAACGCATTAGGAATGGGGGTGGGGGGTGTCTGGCAAACGCATCACCCGAGGGATGGTGTGTGAGGCTAATGGAATTACTCTCCATTATCTGGGCAAGATGATTCCATTTACAGGGAGTGGGGAACAGGAAAAGACAGCAAAGAGAGGACTGCAATGGGAAAAAACTACATTGGGAAAATATCATTGACAAAGAGCATGCTTGTTTTACCAGACCTCAGTATTACGCTGGTAACTGCCTCATTATTTCAATGATACCAGGATAATCTCATAACTACCTGACTGATTTTCAGCCTGATTCAATTAAGGGCAGCTGGCTATTTACCTCCTCCCAACCTCCTCTTTAGACACATCTGGAGAAAGAAACGATAATTCCCCACAATTGCCTCAAGAAAGGCTATAAAGCTGGAGAGAGAGAAAGGCAGAAGGACTACCTCTCTGCAGCAGCGGAGGAAAGGACTCTTCCTGGAGCACAGAAGAGAGAATAAAATGTCCTGCAGTAGAGAAAGGAGTGAGAAAGAGCTTCCTAACGCAGAGAGAAGAATGACTCGCAGACACCTGTGAGACCTCAGTTCTCTTCAATGTAACTTCAGTGGATCCTCTCAATCCTGGGGCTATGGGGTTCTGCCACTTTCTGATTGTCTTCTAATGGACTTTGATTTCAGGAAGGCCATTACAGAGAAGTCCCCCATTACAGCACAAAGGCCATCAAAGTCAGAGGCAATGCGTGTGACCATGTGTCACCCCTCCCCTCCTTCCCTCTCCCTGACAGACCAGATAGCTCTCTTGGAATGCATTAACCACACAAAAGCACGTGCTCAAGAGCAGCCTCATCATTTACATACTCATCCACTGGCTTGCACTTCCTCGCTCCCTGATTAAACTCATGCTCTTACCTCAGCGTTTGTAAAGTGGTATGTTGTACAGTGACATCAGAGACATATTTTTAGACCAGCTGTAATGTCAGATGGGAGTGGTGACAATGAGGGAGATTTTCTCTGAGTTCCCCAGGCCTTTTATCAACTGTGTTGTCTGAGCTGGCGAACATGCGACAAACAGGAGAACCGCCTACAGCACTGGGGATGGGGGTGTCCTCCTTCGCAAGTCATTTAAACAACACATGGCTTCATCCTATGCCCCCAGCACATGCACACATATGTGTATGTAAGTGCAGATTTGTGAATGTGTATGTGTATGAGTTTGGCTATCACTGAGCGAGTCTAGACATGTGTGTGTGTGTGTGTGCGCTCTCCTATAATTGTGCTCACTGGAGTTTGTGTGGCAAGATGGGAGTATCCTGAGGTAATGCCACACAGTGAGTAATTGTGTTTACCGATGGCATACGTGCGACCTGCACAGGGAGAGTGTCTCTGTCTCCCCCTGCAGTAACTTCCTGATGAGGCAAAACACAAGTGGCATTTTAGGCTGGGTTAGTCCTCATGCTTCACAGCACAACACTTGTGCCTGATGTCAGTGATCTACCTAATTGTCTCTCCTCTTGCCTCTCCCTTATTTTCCACATTCTCTCCCTTAATAGTTTGTTTACTGCCAGATGTACAGTAGTTAAGGTGAGAAACAAGTTTCTGTTAAAGAAACTAAAATAAAATTGTAATGCTAAAAGTCATTCTCAAAAAAATTTGTAATGTAAGAAGCTGGATGTAACGCACTAACCTGTTAAATGTGAGGGGAGTAAACATTTGAGGGGCTGGAGAGTGGATGGAAACAGTGGGAAGTAGGGGGAGCTCTGCCAGGGAGACCTGGGAGGGGCTGCCCTGAGCTGTGCTCAGTGGCTGCAGAGCACTGGACTTGCCTGGCTGCCTGTGCAGATGTGAAACACCACAGATTAATGTGGGATGTCAGTGCTTCATTAGCTCCCCCATTTTAATTTGTGCACCTCTACTACAGGGTCATTAAGAGTGATCTGAACAATGGTTCTTTATGCATGGGAGCAGAGCTCAAAGCCAAACACACACACACACACACACACACACACACACACACACACACACACACACACACACACACACACACACACACACACACACACACACACACACACACACACACACACACAAACACTTTTTTCTCCCCGCTCTCACATCTCACCAATCTCAAGGCTCACCAACACATTTAGTGAAACCCTGCCTCATATAAATGCATGCAAACACTATCGACTCACCCACATGCTTACTCGCACACACTTACGCCCCTATTTTGGTGAGAACAGTAACAAAAGGTAGGGCTGTAGTGGTTTTGCTCATTTCAATCATCAAAAAATAATATTTCCTGCAACATTTCCTGCCTCTGCCCTGTGAAGCAACTCCCTGGATGTTGATAAAAGTGTTTGCATCAACAGGGTGGGGCAGAGAAATTTTGGTTATGTCAATTGTGTCAGTTAAATTGTTTACATTTTCATTCATCCGGACCACTGAAAAGCTGGTGTGATGCTGTATTCTTAATGCGTCCACATGAACGTATGCAAATTAACAGGGCAAATGAAAATCTGCAATGTGATTACGCAAATATTAGTACAGCTGAGCTGAAATCTGTCAGAAATCTGTCTGAACTGTGTAACTGAGGTCTTAAGATAAAGAGAAGAGAAAAACAGAGTCAGCTATTCGAAAAATTGATCAAGCTTGCCGAAGTTGATGAAGAAACTATTGGCAACGTAATTTGCATCGATTGTTAATGTAATGTTAATGTACAGAGCAACAGGATACAATGCCCATTTCAAAGAGGGAAAAATCTTGTGTTTGAAATACATTCATACATTACTCTTTGCAACTTCTAAAAAGTAGTGGTAAAACAATCCACCAGTTTACTGGCTGAATAGAACATGTACATAACATGTATATTTTTGGAAGGCGGGGCTCTCTTCCTCTGCTTAACATGCTGTTATTGATGAGAAAAAAACTGATTAACTATAAAGACACTAAACCCCTTCCATATGACATATATCATTCCTTCTTCTTCATTCAGCCCCTTACACAGGTGTAGTGCTGGTGTGTTGCCAACCCTTGCCTTAAAATCAGCAGTTTTGTTGTTCAACCCTTTATGCATCATCATCCTGCATTACCAGTAGTGTCCTACCATTGTCCTTTGACTACACACATAGAGGCCTCACCCAGACACGCATAAGGACATACACTTTTTCATTCCCTCTTACAACTTACACAACTGACAACTCAACAGTGCATTGAGCAGGCCATTCACTCTCATACATACACCATATTTTCCATTCAAATTCACTCATTTTCTCACTCACACAAACAACTTATACTCACTCAAACAGAAACACAATCACAGACTCAGTCCCATTAAACACTGATGGGTGCATGAACTATCATAATAAACAAAAATAATAAGCCACATTGCTCTCATGAGCTCCAGTACACACCCATTAAACAATTATTGTTTTGATTCTTTGGGATATTAATCAGGTTGTTTCATCAGGTCACTAAGGTGGGTCTCATATGGGGGTTGAGTTTAGCACATTTCCTTCTTTATATAATGGAATGGTGTCATCAGCCCCACTAGCATGTGCATGTGTTTTTCATTTTTTGACACAAAAAAGTGGAAATACAACCTGTAATTTAGTGAACACTAATGTAAATCCTTGGCATGTTTATACAAATCTTGACAAAGTTCTGAGTTTCTGGTAGCCGTATCCATATTTTTTTGTTGTGATACTTCATTCTCCCATCACTGCCATTCAATCAAGCATAAATGCACACACACACACACGCACACACACGTACAGCCTTGACTGCACAGGACTGCTGTTGTCCAGGAGGATGCAGGTGTCAGATTCAATCCTCATCATCTCAGTAATAAAGATCTCTCTCCCATGTTGTGGTTTGTTTGACACTGTCATTTATTAACTGCGTTTCCCTTTTCAATAAAGCACTCCTCTCTGCTCTCTCGCCTGTCATTTCATTCCCATGCTCAAGGAAGTGCGTTGATGAGAGGGCCGTCAGTAACCCTGCTTTGACATTTTCCCACATTGACTGACAGGTCCTACAGGTGACGGACTCCAGGACTGACTGGGTGGGTGGACCCTTGATGAAGGGAGTCCTGATGGGTGATGGCAGAGGGTTACGGTCGCCCATCTTACCGTTCTCGGGGTGCTCCATCTCACCGATGCTGCCATCTGGGGTGGTCCTTTCGTAGTGATCCTCTGGCAGGGCCAGGGGCCCAATGCGTGGCCCTGAAGAAGACTTGCTGCTGGGGGTCTCTGACTCCTCCAGGCCGCTGTCATAGTAACTATGCTGGGAGGGGTCCTGAAGGTCCTGCGCCTGATTGGCTGTGGAGAATGTCACTCGGCGGTGAGGCAGCTGGGAAGGAAAGAGAGACAGACAGAGAGAGAGAGGTGTCATTACCTCTGAGTGATCACACCTTTCCTGTGGTATCACCTGAATCCTCACAGTCCACTCTGACACTAAGAAACAGCTGTGAGGGAACCATGCAGACGGCTGCATCATTAAAATACAATTAGCTTTCACACCTCTGCCATTGGAGTGGACGTAATTCATACTGACTCCTTCTCAGGAGAGTACAGTGTACTGGTCTGTGATACAGTCAACAGTGCTCCACCCCCCACCTGCCGCAACACGCGCACACTCACATGCGCTCACAAAGTGGAGAGTGTATCACACCACTGTTAAGTAAATCCTCCCTGACTGCAGCAGCCAGGCCTGATAAAGACGAGGAGGGCGACGTGCCTTCTTCGCCCTCCCTGAGGACCGTGCAGTGGACAGGGGAGGACACTCCGTCACTATCGAAAGAGACAGCCGGCAAATTGGGGGCCGAAATACTTGGAAACTGCTGTCAAGTGAAGGTCCATGTGCCTCCTCTCCCTGCCTTTCACTTTATCCACCTCAAAATCCCGTCGTCCTCACAGGGCGAGGGGCCAGGCCTGCTGGGTTTTGGGTCTGAGTGACGCCCATCTCCCTTGCCTTGCCCTCTCACCTTTCCGGGACATTCTTTTGGGTGCGTTTGGAACACTGACAGCAGTGTTGTAACCTCCCCATCACTCCCCAACCCATCACTTAAATCACCTTCATGCACCTTTTTTTTCGATTCCTTTCAGAATGATGCTCCTGTTGAAAGAATGAGCTCCCATTCAAGAACGTTTGTTAAAAAGTGCGACCAAAAAAGGGCGACCAGAAAATACCTTAACAAATGATCCCTGCCCAATCTTTTCACATACAGATCAGAAAGAATCAGCATTTCTTAGCATGTTGTATTCATCATAAAAATCATCTTATTCTGTTGGCAACCTTCTCACTCTAAAATGTCACCACAGATGCACAAGTTAATTAGAGAGGAACCATGAATCAGTGTCTCTATTCTCAGCCAAGGCCATTTCCCAGTTGCGGAAGCAAGCAAGCATAACTGTATTCTACAATAGAATGGACTGCATCACCCTATTTAAGCCAATAACAGAAACAGATGTCTATAGCTTTCCCAGGGTTATAATTTCTTTTGTGCTTCATAATGAAGAAGACCAGGAGCCACATGCAGGCATAGCTCGCTGAAAGGAGATGCTCTCATTTGGATCTTTGGCCTTGTTGTGTAATGCGAATGATTGGGGCCTGTTATTGACAAGGACGTGGGAAACAAAAGGTTGCTTTCCCCTCCTGTGCAATGTGGCCAGAATGCACAAGGTTGCACAGTGGTGGGGGTCGAGGGGGTGAATGAGGCATTTTGGGCGTGATTGTACCTGATAGGAGTAGCCACTGGATGTGTGTGGCTTGGCCCAGGTGTCTTATCACCTCTGCTTTCTGCAGCCAAACACCTCCCTATTCAGAGCCTGGTGCACAGCTGCGCCTTACCCTCTGGCTGATTTACTCTCTCAGATTGATAAAGGAAATAACTCAGACGTTCAATGCCTGACACAAGGCTGTGGTACACACAGGGCCCAATTGTCCTCGGAGATAAATAAATTAGATGCCGGCAGCAAAAAACGCTACACGCTTAGCATTTATTTTCAGCATTCACGACACTCACTCCAGGATCCCGAGATTGGACGTGGGGAAAATGCGAGCGTTTCATTGTATTCTCTTCTTCATTACAGCCGTCCTGGAGGAGATAATGGAGCGCAACCCCACGCTGCACATACTTATGAGTCTCTCCCGATAAACTGCGGGCGGGCAGCACGGATCGCCGCACCATCCAGCGCCTATCTCCTCCGGTCTTGCAACAGCAGCTCGCTGTTCACCAGTGATTACAAAAAAAAAAAAACTTCCCCCTTTCTGCTCAGATTTGTCTTGTGACAGGAGGGGGGGTGAACAATTGCCTCCACTTGAAATGCGAAACGCAGAAGGGAGAGTTAAACTGGCTACTGGTTACTGGTGTGCCTGGAGCCAAAAGAGCACTTACGCACACTATTACTGAGGAGCACACAGGCCCTTCCCTTACTGTGAGATGTGCTACTGAGCTCCAGCTATTGGCCCCTGCACCAAGCAAGCTGGAGCCCAAATATGCTGAGTATGAGAGGAATGGAGAATGACTTCACTTCTATCTAAGGCACCTTTGGTATTGCCAAAAAAAGAAACGACCCTAAAAAAACCACAAACGTATGTAGGAACTGTCTTTTTTATTTCCACCCAGCTCTGTGTCTACCATTGACTGATTACAGCCTTTTTCTTTTCATCAGTAGGTCAGTCATTACCCTCTACCCTCATTTGGTTTACACTACAAAATAATCCCTTCCTTCAGCACTAACCACTCCACCATCCCCTAGCTTAGTGTACATTACCTCATCTGTTCTTCCTTCACTGTACACGACATTACCTCCCCCTTGTTCACAGTAAGTGAACCTCAGATATGAGCAAAAAGACCTGAAGTTTTTTTTTTTTTTGTAAACAAACGAAGAATGGGTGAAAGCTTGTGCGGTATGCCTCTCATGACCCAAACCCCCCAAAACAACAGACACAAAGCACAAGCAGAAATTACTCCATCACACAAAACAGAAGGCCGTCTCTACTGAATGAAATGAAATGGATGGGAAGTGAACTGACAGGCAGTGGTAAATTGATGCAAGATTTAGCGTCCAAAACGCTAACCAAGACATAGCTGCATTTCCTGCAGGAAAGCAACACAGAAATGCATGCTTTCTGATGTAATACACCCATGGCATATGCCTTTTTTAGAATAAATTATTTCATTATTCAAACCACTGCATTTGAATATGACTTTCATACAGACTTTGCAAACATAGGAAAATGAGTGGGATTGGGCCTTCCATCTTTGGAAGGAGAGTAAGTGAAAGAGAGACAGACAGAGAGATGGGTGGAAATTCAGTTGGAAGAGCGGATGCTTTAGTGCGATGGGAGTCACACTGAGGCCCCTGGAACACAGCCAGTCAGCTGGCCGGGGGGGCGTCAGTCACTGTAAGAGACCATCATCATTACTCTCTGTTTGGGAAACTGAGACATGGTGGAGGGACATACCCTATGTAGAACAGCCAGTCTTCCTCTGTTCTAAAGAAATGCACAGACATTTACAAAAACACACATACATACTCACAGACACACACACTCTCTCTCACACGCACACACACACACACACACACACACACAATGCACACTCATTCCAAAATTGTTCAACCAAAAAACATGTACTCTTATCTTGATAACATTTTTTGCATGTCTTATACTGGCTCCCAGGTTCTGTCTACCTTTGATTTTTTTTTTTTCTGAGTTTCAGAAAAAAAAATGTTTTGCTTTATTCCTCACGATGAGAAAATACCAAAGAATATTACTTTTACAATAATATTACAGTTTTGCTTAACAATAAACTTAAGACGAGAACAATTTCCTTGTAACAAAATTCTTTGTTCCCAGGCATGAAAATACCAGAGTTCCAGAAATGCAGGTTGTGTGATCCTCCACAGGTAAATGATATCTCTCTCTCTCTGTCTCTCTCACGCTCTGTCTTCATTCCACTCTGCATTCCTCTGTCGTGTGACTCTGAGAACCTGAGCTTCAAATGGCTGAGTCACTGCAGCCACAAAAAAAAGAGGCACGGAAACCGTGCCTGCTTAAAGGTGGTAAATCTATACTGTATCAGCAGGCCAAATACCTTTTACATGCTCCTCCATCTTTCCGCACACACGCACACACACGCACACACACAAACACACACACACACACACACACACACACACACACACACGCTGGCTTTCCTGGCTTTTACAGATGCTGCTGCAGCTTTAGTTCACAATTCAGCTCACGGAGGGTGGCTGCAACTCCCATGGAGAAGGCAGAGAGAAATGGGCTTTGACACTCCTGAAGCGATGGCTCAGTGACGGACACACTGACATGCAGGCGGCTGACGCTCTGGCGCGACGAGTGGCAGCTCCGAGTGGCTGCAGCCATCATTTTGGATGCTTATTGCGATGGATTCTGAAACCCTCATTCCACCAAATGAACTTGACTCTATCAAGGCACTTCTGCATATATTTTCAATTTACTGCTTCGCTGCCCAAAACATATCACTTATCAAAATACTCAAATAAAACTGACAAAAATAACAGGCCACTCAAACTCACACAGTTCCAGCTGCAGAATCCAGATTTTTTTTCTTTTTTTTTTAGCTGTTTCACTTTCTTTAATTTTCAAATGCACGATAAAGGAAATACCAAAATACATGCCCAAACACAGACATGCACACAGAGACACTGGAATGCATATACACACACACACACACACACACACACACACACACACACATGCACCAGAACAGACACAGATGCATGACAGAAATATATGTACTCGCACATGCACTGTGTTGATATACATAGTCATACACGCACTCTGCTGAAAGTAGCTCTTCTTGTCTCCTTCTGTAATGCTAATGAACTTGTCCCTGAAGAGGATGGCTTAAAACGACATGACAATGCCAATTACACTCACTTCTTTACTGGTTTAGAACTCAATGCTGAAGGCGTGACCAGGAAAATGAGGATATGAAGATGATGTCCCCTGGGACACGCCCCCCTTTGGGCAGATGGGTGGGGTTGGCCTTGAGTGACAGTCACCTGGCCTCTCCTGGGGTACATGGCATTCTATGTGCTCTCGTCGATCCCCTGTGTCGGGACGTGGTCCAATACCCACTCCCCACAGGGAGGACAAATGCACGGGCATGAAAACTTACAGCGAGGACATTGAAGATGCAAAATCAGCACACCTTTCCCCACTCTACTTTCTAATTAACTGCACCTAATTAGCCATCCCAAACACTGCAAAAATGCACAACCCTCAGCCAGAGAGCAGAGGAACGTGTAATAAATATGAAAACGATGAGGTCCTGCTGCTACGTGGCCAATCAGAGCCTGACAACGTTCAGCATCCCCCCTGTTGTCTGGACAATGGTAGGTGAGGAACTCTCAGGTAAATGCTGACACAGTTCACAGAGCGTGCGGGCGCGTTTCTCCTGTTCAGCACGACCTCCCAGCACTCTCCGAAGGCGGCATTTATAATGTTTGATGTAAAAGCCGGGAGCGCAACTCAGAGCAACACCTTTTCAGGTTTATTTATTTTCTTACTCAAAACGTTATCTTCAGATGTGTTGCCCAAAAATGAAACGCACGGCATGTTCTACCTGCCTTCATGTGGAACACATTGCACAGATGTTGGAGAAGGCTCACAGATACTGGCAGATAACTGGTTGAAGGAGACTAGAAAACATATCACAGAGAGAAAGATGGAGGGGGAGAGAGAGAGAGAGAGAGAGAGAGAGATTCTGCTATGTGTAGCAGAAATTAGTATCTGTAATATTCACTTACTACAATTAATGTATTTTTTTACAATTGTGTTCTTTATTTTTACAATGTAAAAGGGGTTTAATGTGTTACTATTTATGTCATACTTGGCATGTTGTATATGTTTATATGTTCAGTACGTTTTGGTTTAGCAAAAATACAATGGCTGCTCTGACAATACCACAATCGAATTGAGAGAGAGTGACAGAGAAAGAGGGAGAGAGAGGTGGGAGGAGAGCTAGAAATTATAAACAGAATGTGAAAGAAAATAAAAGCCTGCACTTAAGAGAGAGGGAGGATGAAAGGCATTCTTCTCTCTCTGCTTTGTGGCCATCATTATTACCATCAAACCCATTGTTTTCAGACCAACCAGCGGCCTCCATTTCAAATAATGCCAAGAGAAAATGTGATTCAACAAATTAAAGCAAATTATTCTAATGAGGCACATTATTATTTAAATGTAAGAGGACATTAAGTTGTTTAAATATGTATTCTTGCTTAAATAGTTCCTCTGGGCATGGCGCCAAAGTGGCCCCATTTCCTGATCACGGCTGTGTGTTCCAAGCAGCTCCCGGCAGGAAGAGGATTTTACACACATATCGTTGTGTGATCTTCCATCTCCCTCTCTACCTCTCTCTATCTCCCTTTCTAAACACCTTCTGGAAACGTCCTTCATGGTCCCCCATACTTTCACTTCTACTCCCCCATTCCTGTTGAGGCAAGAGGAACGGGTAAAGAGAAGTTGTGTTTTCCCGATCCTTTCAAGGACGCTGCTGTAGTCACCAGGTCCCCTTGGTATTTCCCACAACCCTCCGTATTTTTAGGCGCCATTGGCTGATCGAATGATTGAGCACCTTGGTTGTAACTTTCAGGGCTCTGGAGACTCAGGGCAACTAAGCCTTCCAGAAGGGAAAATCTTTGTCCCAAATCATCCAGGTATCACCGTACTTCTGCACTAGCATGAATACAAATACTCTTACTACCACACTGAGTATACACGTGTGTGTACACACACAAAGCAGTTCAATATCAATGTAATACTACCACCACTATTAATAATAATAATAATAACAATAATAATAAAAATTATGATGATACAATATTTTATCATGGTGCCATTATTGTTTTAGAGTGCAACCTTATGCCTTATGCAGAGTAACTTACGGTACGTCCCCAACACAGATTCTGTAACGTTAACCCATTTAGACATCTGGATTTTTACTGGAGGGTTTAGTCCTTTAAGCACTACTACACTTGAAAACCCGCAATAGATCAAAATTCCTTGAATAAAAATAACACATGTCACCTTCAAGGTGCGCACTTTACATGTGTTTTGTTTTGCTAAGAATAGCTGCCTACTGCATGAGACACAGCACGAGGTCTGATCACGTTGAGAGCTGACCTCTAAAGGTACATTAACTGGAGTCACATGACCCATTCCCAACCAGCTTCTTTTTTATATGAACATTGTATAAGGAAACTATCAAATACACAGGTTGTGTGCATACATGCATTGTTTTTCATCCTTAATGTTTTTAATTCATCAAAACTGTGCTGTCACATGAACAATATACCAACAGAAACATGTTCCAAGAAAGCTAAAACCAAAACCTAATGTATTGAAAGTAATGGATAATCATTCAAAAGTGATATTTTATATGAAAGTAATAATAAAAGCAACAAAGGGAAAATAAAACAAATAAGTATTTACAGTCCTGTAAAGAGCAGGGCCTTCACATTTTTCGCCGCTGCCTGGCGTCAACATGCAGATTGCATTTCCCTGCTCTTATATTACAGCCCGTCACACCAAGCTTTCTGGGTTCTAATGGAGTGGGGAACAGAGAGAGAGGGCAGAATCGTTCATCATTCGCGCCCTACGGGATCACGACAATGATAGACGCAGAACCCACTCCCGGGGTAGGAAGCGTATAAATACACCCTCACACCTGGGGCTGCTGCCAGGCCCGACTCGGCCTCCACACCTCAGCTCCAGCACCTGAGCAAAAACAGCAGGCTCACAGCTTTATAAATAAGGCTGAGTAATGTTGCAGGCCGCAGCATTATAAATAAGACTGCCATCACACCTTTGCGCAGCTCTGAGGAGGCCCACAACCTCCCTCTCCTCCCTCTCTGGAGCATGCTGCTACACTTGGAGCCCTAACAGGAAGTACTCAGTCACTCAGCCCGTCATATGCTCAAAAATACACACACAAATACAGATACGTGCAAACACAAAACAGTAACACAATGGGAAAATCCCACTGCTGCAGAAAATTCAGAGGGTTGGGATGTTCCTTTGGGTTTAGTTATGACGTGGGCTCAGCTGAAGTTAGGGTTGGCAGTTTGGTCAGGCTTCAGTCACGGATACTAAGAGGTTTGGTTATGACTAATTATGCATGGGCATAACTGATAATGTCCATTGAGCTACAAAGCCAACCTGCTATCATATTTCTGAATGTTTATGGTTTGGATAGAGCTGAGGTCAGAGATAAGATCGATTGAACCCTTAGTTAAATGAAGTGTGATGCTGTGTGTCTGGCACCCTCCACCCAAACTCCACACAGACCGAGGCATATAATCACCCCTGTCTCAGCCTCAGCGTAGCTGGTGGCAGAAACAAGCAAATCCTCTTTTACCTCAATCCCATCTGCTGCAGAGAATAAGAAAATGTCGAAGCGACAGCGGGGTTATCCCTTGTAAACACATATCCGTGATGTTATGGGCAACAGGCACCATGTCGAGAAGTGCTGAGCTATGCTTCAGTGGCTGTTTATGTTTTACTGATTCTCTTCCTGGTCTTGGTGCAGCTGTGATGGGAATTTTGAGTACTGACACCAATGTGTGGTATAGGTATTATCTGTTGTGGTTTGTGTTTTGCGTCTATGCTGTGGTCCGCTCTCTTTCATTGTTTATAATTTCATTTTTGCTGTGATTTTTTTTTGTGATGAAAAGATGACTATGCTAAACAAGACTTGAGTGAATAATTTATTAATTGGAGTAATAATGAATCACCAAGCTCAGTACTATTACAACACCCTCCAATGCAAAGCTGAGCACAGTATGATTATAGTGCCCCCTTCTTTGGACCGCCCAGGCACACTGATACTCCCCTCTCCCTCTGGTCGCCTGCTTTAAATAGCAGCATCAGGCAGCCCACCATTAATCATGTTAGAAGCATAAGAGTTGACATAAACGCAGTGGTCAGTGTTAATGAAACAAGCCGTCTGTGTTCTCAGGGTTAATGACAGGCCCCTCGTAGTCACACTCTCTTCCTGTTATTGTAAGTCTTGGCTACCTGAGCAGTCTCATTGTTCT
Organism: Albula goreensis; assembly: GCA_022829145.1. Taxonomy (NCBI): domain Eukaryota; kingdom Metazoa; phylum Chordata; class Actinopteri; order Albuliformes; family Albulidae; genus Albula; species Albula goreensis. The sequence goes on along the minus strand of CM040746.1, from coordinate 23,624,433 downwards.
TGGGAACAATAGTTCATCCTTGAGCACCTCAAATACCCTTCAGCCATAGAGCAGACACAAACCACCCTCTCTCACTATCCAACTGTATGCATATTCACACATATCCATGTACCAATGTAAAAAAAAAAAAAAACAATAGTATGTCTGTTACTAGTAATTTTGTGTATTTCCATCATTTTAGTTGTAACACTGTTTATGTTTAACATAATATAAGGAAAGATGTTATAAGTAAAACTATGTTTAATACTTTCCCAAGTAGTAGTGTATCAGAATGTTTATACCTGAAGGATAGGTATGTTTTTGTTTATAGGAACAATACTGTGTTCAACAGAGGAAAAGCAAACACTGTGTATTCACTACTGTGTCCAAGAATGACAACTATGGGTTTAGTATTTGAAGAAATAAACCTGATCGCAAACAGAGGTTCGCTTCACATATGTAGACCTGATTGATATGCCTCTATTGGAGTGAGTTTGTGCTTCATCCGCTCATTAATGCTAATGTATGCAGAGTGCTCCAGCACAGAAGGCAGGAAGTAAACACATGCACACTCATTTCAGTGACGGAAGAAGGACGACAAATATTATTTACAGCTTGTAGGGAGGAAATCAATATCGCTACTATACACCAGCCACAAACTCCCCAATATGTGAGCTGGGCTGTGAAAGCCACAGCAAAGGGTGCAAAACTGCTGACAAAAGTTTTTCCTCCTCTCAATTCATTACCAGAAGGAGAGAGGAAATATGGCAGAGTTGGGGGGGTGTTGAGCACCTGCAATTCCATTAATAATGTGCATGAGTCTGACCTGAAAATACTACACATGGATCAGAGGTTAGGGATTGTGCTGCCATTTTTTTTGAAGTTGGAAGTTGGAAGGTAGGTTGTGGTTGACCAAATGAAAGTTGAAGGTTGTATGGAGAGGGATGGAAATAGGTGTTAGGATGGAATTTGCAGATTTAGGTTGGGACAAGAGATGAGGATTGAAGATTGAGAATGGTGCTGGACTTAGAGGTTGAAGATTGAGATTGGGGCTGGAGGTCAAAGAATGTGAATGGGAGTGTATGTGGAGGTTGGAGACTGTGGAGGTATGGAGGTGCTTGAGGTTAACAGTGAGGAGTGTAGTGGTGAGTAACAATGCCGTTGCTATGGCTACTGGAAGGCCAGAACTCTGTGGCAGGTTGCCGGGGAGATCCGTGTACACGGCTGGGTGGGTTGAGTCCAGGTCACTTGGGGAATTGCAGAAACAGACGGCTATCGCTACTCAGATGGACTCACGCCAGCAGCTAGCTCATCTCCCGAACACCAACAGCAATCACTGCCAGCCAGACAGTCTATAACAGCACAGATATGACAATCTCAGCTGAGCACAGAGTCTACTCAATCACAGATATTTGTAAGATGGAAATGCACAGGGACTATTACAGCAACTATGACAAATTTGCTCAAGCACAGAGATTTTCTACAGCATGGCTATCACAAATGGTTCCCATTTTACACAGAGCTTTCAACTATGGAAATTCCAGCATTCAAAGGCTGTCTAAGTCAAAAGCTGTGAAACACAGTCAACGGCTATGAATCACTGCTATGAAAACGTCCTCGCCAACCAGTGTTCTGCAGCACTGTGCAGTACAATTACAGCAACGATAATAGAGTGTGGAAAATGCATCAAACAACATCTCTTTCTGGGTCTTTTCCTCTTTTACAGGGAGTCTTGGCGAAGGAACTCAGGACGAATGCAGTCCAACAAGACACGCTAAAATCTGTCGCCGATTTATCCTCATTAGCTGTGGTAGGCTTTGTGGCACTACTCCAAACAGAGCGTCCTTCAGTGGACAACCCTGTCTGAGAATGCCAGAAAGGATAAATGCAGGGGAGAAAAAAGTATTCCTCTATCCCCTTTCTCAATTGTTACAGCATGAATGACGGACCCAGTGGAAACTTACACATTTTCCATCCCGTGCCCAACCTCATGGTCAAACGTGGTTCATGTCAGGGTAGCACTTCCATTCTCCGTTCCAGATCAACCTGTCCTGATCGTAATGTGTTCTGACTACCTACTAATGACACTCGGGAAGCAGAGGGTAATTACCCTGCAGTCCTCAGGCATGTCTGAGAGCGATCAGAGCACTAACTGGAAACTCACAACACCACTCCACCCAGCCGCAGGGCCCTCTCCCTGACTACTGCCCACCTGTCTACAGACTTATAATGACAGCATCAGCAGAGACAGAGAGAGTGAGAGAGAGGGAGACATGTATGTAGATATATAACTATAGATGGACAAGGATATATTGCTCATCATTGTTTTCCATCACCTAGGCTGCAAATGCTAATAAAGCAAACCGAGAGCTGAGAGCAAGAGAGAGAGAGAGAGAGACTGTTCGAGAGGGAGGGGTGGATGGAGTGATTTAGAGAGAGAGAGAGAGAGAGAGAGAGAGAGAGAGAGGGTGCAAACAGGAGCAGAATTGCCCTGAGGACAGGCACGCCAGGATTCATTCCAGAGGAAGAGCCCCAATCGAGTGGGTGCTTTCTCCTGCCAAGCTTTCTCTTCTTCTCTCTCTCAAATTCAAATCAGCTCCATTGGCAGAGAGGCTGACCATTTTTCTTCATCAGTCATTTCTTTGAATTTGGGGAGGGGAGTTTCACCCTTATTAAAAGGTGTTTCTTTTTCATATTGAGTATTTTTCCGGCAGGATGGTGCACACTTTTTTTCTACCTCACTTGCCCCTAAGTGACAATTTAGTGATGTTTGAAGCTGGATTGCAGCTTTCAGAGTATTTTTGCATTTTTGGTATGTTCTGCCTCTCCATTATGCTATTCCCCAGTCTATTCCTAACCTCCCCTCACTCTCTCTTTAATTCTCATCCCTTTCTTTGATCACTTCATTCTCAATTGCTCACTTCTTCACACCCTCTCCACCTTCTGTCTCCATTCCATCTTTCCATTTTGCACCACTCATCTTAACTCTCCTATCTCCCTCTCTTCCCTCTCATTCCCCATCTCTACCTCTCTCTCCCACTCTCTCTCTCCCTGTTTCTCCCTCCTCACAGTGTTTTCGGGGGTTCCTGTGTCTCTCTGATAAGCAGAGACTCTTTGAATCCTCCAGTGCGTCTGACACCCTCCATGCCTTTCAGCTACTGCACCTGAGAGAGGAGAGGGGCAGAGAGGAGAGGATGGGAGAGTAGAGGAGTGAGGGAGGGAGGGACGGAGAGGAGAGAGAGGCAAAAAACAGCTCCATCTGCGTTTCTTTCCCCTCTACTTCACTCTTCATTATTTTCTGCTTGCTGCGTCTTTTTAAAGGCGCACTTCTTCTTTGTCATATTTCCCTCTTAGTCTCATTTTTCCTGGCTCTCTCCTGGTCCTTCGTGGGCAGCGGCTCTACAGACGCCTGGAGCGCAGCTGACCAGGAGACCCTCTCACTCTAAATATAGCCACCTCTGAGCATGTGTGCATCTGCATGTGTGTGTGTGTGTGTGTGTGTGTGTGTGTGTGTGTGTTAAGTATGTATAGTGTTCCAGTGTGTGACAGCCTGTGTGTTTTTCTGTGTTTGCGTGTGCAGATGTGTAAAGTTTGTGTCTGTGTATGCATATGTATTTGTGTCTCTATGTGTATGTTTATATGTGTGCATTCCTGTGTGCATGTGTGTGTAAATGTTTGTGTGTGTGTGTGTGTTTGTGTGTGTGCGTGCATGTATTTAAAAGCCTGGTAGTTGCAGGCTATTGAGTACAAAAATTCCTTTCTGTCTGTCTGCCAGGCAGACCTAGTCCAGCTTAGCAGCAAAACATGGAGAAGATTCCCACATGTCATTGTCCTTGAAAATCCTCAGACAATAAAGTGACTGCACACCATCAACAATGAACACTGCGCCATTCTCACCCTTCTAAAAAAGAGCATTGTTGATGGTGCATTACTGGAGATTGACCCTCTTACCAGCTCGCTCATTTCACAGACAGGTGGGAGGCTCTTGTCTACGGCTGCTTAAACCCAAGTCCTAACCAATCACTGTGCTGCCTCAATTAAGCCTGGCACTAAGCGGTACTGAACAGCTGGTTAGTTCCTCCAAAATCTCGTTCTCTACACATATTTCTACATTCAGTTCCAAAGATTACTTGCCAGGAGAGCTGTGCTATTTTATTCTAAATACAAATTTATTACACCAGCTTTTTAAGCATTTTGCACTGCAAATAATGAATCTGCTCAAATGCAGATGACTCTACAACAGATGTTTTTTTTCCACTTGGGTGCAACTTCTCGGGAATGCGGGCATACAAAATTTACACTTTCTGAATTACACCGCTGTCCTCACATAAAGAGAGAATGGAAATAAATCAATGCATGAATGAATTGGTACATGCATTCATGCATGCATGCATACATAAATGCATAAATAAATACTTCTCACAAACATTCAATCCTTCGAGAGGTCAGTCAAGCTGAAGCAGACAAGTGGTTTAGTTCTTGTTTCCAAAAGGTATACTGTGGTGTTTCTAGCTCATTTAACATGCTGCACATTTAATCTAAACCTGATAAATCGCCAGCTTCACATTTTATGTTTGCATATCAGCAGTAAAACTGTCAACTTGCACAAAAGAAATAGAAAAAAAATAAGTGAGCAAAGGCCACAACCTCACCCGAGGACTCTGCCCAGAAACCTCTTATTTATGGTACAAGACTCTGTGTTGAGTTGTAACACAGCCAGTAACGGTCAAAACGAATTCATTCCAAAAAAAAAAAAAAAAACAATTGGAGTCAAACTCATACTGTCAAACAAATGCTTTAATCAGGTTAGGGATTTGTTGGCATGACTACACGTTTTGTGCTTCAGGCCGTTAAACTTACTGCATGAGGGACACTGGGAGTCATCCGAGTTTGTACTGTAAACAGTGATACCTGTCTTCTCCAGTGTCCTGTTTAGCCTCTGCCAATCCAAAGACAGACGAGGATCTTCCTCCACAAAAGGTGAAATCTTTTTTCAGCCACAGTATCTGCCTCATACCAGCAAATAATATATATATATATATATTAAAAAAAGAAAAAACAAGGTTATAAAGATGAGAGAAAAAAAAAACACATCAGCATTTTTCCAAAGGAGGAACAAATATATCAAGTTGAAAGAAAGTTTTTTTTTTTTTTTTCTAAAGCACCTGGAAGTGCTTTATCACAGAGACACTAAGGTCAGCTTTATTAAAGACACATTAGAGTGGCCGAGGGTAAAGTCCTTCCAGAAGTTTGCAAGGTGCTACATGCTGCTCTATGGAACACATTCACTGGTGCTTTCTCAGCCCAGAGATAAGAGGTGCCTCCATGCCACTGCTATTATTGTCTTTGCACCGCAAACACTGAATCCATCTGTCGCCACTGAGGCAGGGAGACAAAGAGGTCAGCGGAGGGTAAGCACAGGTGGAAAGCACACAGAAATGCCTACACACACACACACACACACACACACACACACACACACACACACACACACACACACACACACACACACACACACACACACACACACACACACACAAACACCACAGGTGGAAAACAAAAGACACAAACAGGTGAGACACACAGGTAAGAAGGAGATAAGGCAGACAGGTAAGGCAGGAAGCAGACAGGTTTGTACACAGCCCCAGGGGGAACAGAGTGCCTCCACCATCAGTACATTAAGCATAAGTTTAAACAGCCCTTGTAGGAATGCCTAGAGGCACTCGAAGGTGTTTAACAGTAGAACAGAGCTCATGAAAGGGCCTCAATTCCCCTAAGGAGAGAGAACAGTGCCTAATCTTGGAAAGGCAGGCACGGCAGTGAACTGTCATCTGCCACACAACATCACAACACTGTAATAGGAGCTGACTCACAGAAGCACAAATAAACAACCTCCATGGATAAGCACAGTACAGGCCAACTGTATCTGATCTTCCTGTTGTTGTGAGTCAGAACGTTTCTACAGACCATCCCGTTTATGGTGCTCTGTCTACACAAAGTTCAACATGGTTCATGCAAATATCTGTAGTCATGATATTCCCAGCAACCCATATTTGCATTCCCCAAAAGCTTGTTGAGTCCACGCTTACGAGCTAACACCAGTGTCTGCTTTGTGGAGGGATGATAACATATAGATGTGGAGAAAGACCATCGCCTCAAACCTCCTCATGTGCAACCTGTAGCATCAGGGGTCCAATCTTTCTGAATTATATAAACCTGTCTACACTGCTCTAACTTTAACCTATGACACTTCATCACTCTAGGTTATGTTATGTCACTCTCAGTTCTCCAAAATCTCAGCCACTACTCCAACATTCTGATATGTTACTCAGACATTACAACATGTTACTCTTCACCTGGACCTCTGAAATGATTGCAATATTCACTCCAATCCCAGTCTGCACCAGCCTTAACTGTTCACTCTGCTCCCACCTCAGGAAAATCCACCTTCACTCAATTCTTCTCCAGCCCTCAAGTGCAGTTCTACAACATTGCTGCAGGGGGCACAATGTCCTCAGGGCCACAGTAATGGACTCTTGCTACCCATCACAATACAGACGGCCATCTTCCATCTCAATGGCACTAATAAACAAAAGATAAATCAATGGCAGGCCATAACAGTTGGCTGTAAAGGAGTTCCACTCTGAAAATTAATAAAAATTCCTTTTCCATGAAAAAGTGTTCTTGGTGGTTGAGGCTGGTGTGACAAAATCCCTTTATGCTTTGTTGTACACCTCATCGAAGGTACAACAGGGACAGTGTCTTTGTGGCTAAAACAATGCACAGGATAGGGGGTAGGGGTATTGCATGAGCTTGTGTACATGGGAGAGTACAGTGCATCACACACGGAAGTGTGCTAATCCTGTTCTAGGAAGCAGCTTGCAAAATGCATTTAAATGGAACCCTGCAGGAAGAGGGACAGCTATCTGTCTCCCAGGCATCACTCAGAGCTAGGAAGAGGTGCGCGATGCATCTGCTGTTCTGATCACAATGGCTGGCGGTACATGCCCCGGTCTTTATTAGGCTTCAGCTATTGGGCTTTGAAGGAAATTGAATTGAATTATAGAGGAATTCTCTGCTCCCTGAATACCATCATTTCCCCATCACAATATAATAACATTCTCATATCTCTCTGTGAGGGGATGGGAAACACAAAGCATACGCCACACTATTTTTCTCCCTTCCCTTTTTCATTTTTTAAATGAAATCCTTCATATCACAGAGCCACCTCAACATCTGCTGTTTGCCTGCAGAGAGGAGGAACAACTTCGTCAGGAGCGGGTAGAATAGTGCCCTGGGTCTTTGAATGGATGGTCCTTCTTAGCGGCAGCAGGGTGTACTATGAGTGTATGGGCATTTTCGTTTGTGTGTGTGTATGTGAGTGTGCGTGTGTGTATGTTTGTATGTTTGTGTATGTGGATTCATGTGCATGTATATGTGGCAGTGTATGAGTGTGTGTGAGTGTGTGTGTGTGTGTGTGTGTGTGTGTGTGTGTGTGTGTGTGTGAGCCTGGGCATATATGTGTGTGTGTGTGTGTGTGTGTGTGTGTGTGTGTGTGTGTGTGTGTGTGTGTGTGTGTGTGTGTGTGTGTGTGTGTGTGCGAGACTGGGCATATATGCTTGAGCCTGTCCATTCTCATGATGTGTGCATGTACATACAGCTCTGGCTGAAAGTACTCTGAAAACTCGCATATCATTTCCACCAAATAATTCATTGATTAAAGCATTCTGTTGTGTCAGATTAATGGTTGTCTTCTCTCCCCACGCTGAGTTTTACAGTCTGGCACTAGAGGAACATAAGGTTCTTGTTCCTGCCCCCCACTCCCCCTGCCTATCTGCTAGTTCTCGCTTGCTGTTCAATATTTTTACTCACTACAAAGGGCCTTCATTTCTTCAGAGCCATTTGAATCCCTCTGTGTTTGTTAGAGTGCTCACAAAGGCAGTGCTGTTTACCTGTTGATTCTTTTGTTCTTATTTTAGCGAGCTGACTTTTCAAAGCTTACAAGAGTGAGAGCGAGAGAGAGAGAAAGTGAGTGAGAGAGAGAGAGAGAGAGAGAGAGAGAGAGAGAGAGAGAGAGAGAGAGAGAGAGAGAGAGAGAGAGAGAGAGAGAGAGAGAGACCAGGTGTTGGAACCCAGAAACAGAAGGCAGCTATGTTAACACCAAAAAAAGACGAAGGAAAAAAAGCATAAAACGACTGATAGACACACTGAGGGAGGGAGGGAGAGGGGATAGAGAAATCAGAGGTGAAACAAAGACAGATGAATGAAGAAGTGAAGAGAGCTGCTTGATATGTCTGGCAGCCAGCACATCTAAGTACACAGAACACTGACACATATGCCAGAGTCCACAAGTGACAGACAACGATGAGAGAGGGACGATACACCTTCTGCCAAATTATTTTCCTTACTCCTGCAAATAACTCCAGTGCTCTGCCCTGCCAATGCTATGCCTTACAGTGCAGGCACACTGCATCATTTCTTGTATTACTTTGTATTAGGAAAATGAATTGGCTAAGAAGGTTATATTCAACTTTTTAAATTTCAAGCCAAATGTATTTTTTGTGTTAATTTTCTCAGGAGAAACCTTAGAGATGCCTTTCTACAATTAATTGTTAGACATGGAAATATCTTAATTGTCATACCAACCCTGCTTTCAATATGTTCACAGCTTTGAGTATATTTCATTGACAGATACACTTTTAATTTAAATCAGTCTCGCAGCTATATCACTGTGGGTGAGGTGTTATACATGTACTTTATTACAACAACTATTTTTCTTTTTCGATCTGATAATTTCTAGTATGTAAAGGCTACTGTATTAAGCGCCAGAGGCTATACAGAATAAAAGTGAATAATTTAATTGATTACCACTGTCCTCTTTACTCAAAACAATGGAGCACAAAGCTGTGGTTCAATCATGTGGCATCCTTACCAAGAAATTCTAGGTCAGCATGGCTAAATTTGCCCCAATCACGGACCAGTGACATAAAAAAGCTGCATGCTAACAAAATCACTAGGAGCACAACCAAAATAATAATAAAATAATAAAAAAGTTTTCAGATCAGAAGAGGAAAATATTTTAGGCTGAAAGTATGGAGCTGCAAGTGATGGGACCACTCCAGCTGGGAGGGAACAGAGGGGAGGAGTGGGGTGTGTGTGTGTGTGTGTGTGTGTGTGTGTGTGTGTGTGTGTGTGTGTGTGTGTGTGTGTGTGTGTGTGTGTGTGTGTGTGTTGGGGGAGGCGGGGTTGTGGTAAGAGGGTGGGCTTACTGATCCATAGTCCAGAACTTTGAACAGACTACGCGGAGGTGAGATCCAAGATCCGAAAAAGCAGCGACTCAGAACAAATCGTCTGCTCCTGTATTCTGCCTGCTCACCTCGGCAGGATTATCGCCAGTCAACCAGCCAGCAGATAGGAGGGAGGCTAGGCTGAGGCCGGCATGGGCTGACAAATCAGCAACTTTTCTCCAATGAATTCATTAAAAGTTCATCTGTGATCGATGGTGGGGGCTGGGGGCGGGAGCGGCAGGTCGGACCGCGGGAGGAACTGTTGTGTCTAGGAGGAAGACCAGGAAACGCACCATCGTAAGCAAGAAGCAAACTTTATCTCTACGTGCCGGTTAATCAGAAAGCATTGATCCTTCCTTTCTAATTAAGCCTTGCTGTGTGCCAGTTTGAAAAGAGGTAGAAAAAAACAGGACAGCATGTTTCCATGACGTAGCCTGACAACTGTGATGAGGGCTTTTAAAAATCTTGCAGCTGCCATCTCCCTCTCCCACACACACACACACACACACACACACACACACACACACACAGACCTCACCTTCACCATCGACAAATCATAATTATCATCCTCATCATGCACGTCCTTCTCCTTGTTTTCTGTGCCCACCATCAGAGATATGAGTGCTAATGCAGTTTTCAAACTCAGACCACTTGAAAACCCATCACAAATGAAAGGGTTTTAGTCCAGCTGAATGTGGGATTATTGAGGGTTATTTTATCTTAATCTTAATAACAATAGTTTTTTTTTTTCAATAATACTCTAGTTTGTACCTCAGAGATGGAGACTATTTAGTTGTATGGTTTTGACAGAATAGACAGAATAGCATTCCCAATCTTGCACTGCACCACTCCTTCCATTCCCTACCTCTCATATTTCTCTCACTTACCACCAAAGTAAGTTGTTTCTTGATGTCTGAACATTTACAAGTTGATTTCCTTTCAAGTTTAAGGGGTGAATTTACGAGGCCCAAAGACTCACTGTGTAAAGTGCATTTAATCCCACTCCTCTACATGTCATGGTCCTTCATTACTGAGTCCTGGTACATACAGGAAAACCTCTTATATTAATGAACTTATTATGCTGTCAACTACCTGAGCTGTGACATCACTCAAACCCTGGCTGAACTGGCTCCTGCCTCACAAACACACAGGAACACCAGATGCACTGTTCACATCCCCCAGTAAACCCTATAAAGGCCTTACGTGAGGTGTCAGGATGTCTCTCAGTTGCATTGGGTTTTAATCATGCAATGCTATTGGATGGTCCCACTTTTCGTACTTTCTGACACCACAGTTTTTTCAGTCGTATCAATCTGACATATGTAAGGTCATAGCCACATCAGTCTGCATACAGCACAATGATTTGTGTTCTTACTGCACACAGGTTGATTCACTGTTAATGCTGGCAGTGATACTCTGAAGACAGCATGGTACGAAGTGAATTTGAATAGGATATTGTCATCCTGCTGGTGTATTGAAATGCACCATTTGCAAAAAGCCCAAATATATGCAGAACCTATATGGGCACAGTTGCACAGGCAGGTTCTGAATCAGGAAGAGCCAATATGTATTTCTGCTGAATCGAGTTTTCCCATATTCATGCATGCATGTTGTGAAATATACAAATGCCACAAAACACTAATCTGCTAATGTCTTTTTTCTGTTAGTACATAATGCACTGTTCATTTCAGTTTGTGATGCTATGGAGAAGAGTTTTTATTTCAACAGATGTATGATTTACACCTTTAACAGAATGTAGGGTATGAGCCCAGCTGGGGCAGCAGATGTGCTTGCTACTCTGATCTACAGTTCAAGCATTAGGCTGCACTCACTTCTGACTGGTCCAAAGGGACCTGGGTGTTGCAGGTGAGAGAAAATAACTCATCTGACCCTCTGCTCATCCAGTCACATCCAGCATTCCAGAACAATCATGTAACGAACCTGGAGAAGTCTAACGGAACCTATGACAGAAAAGAGCTGGGTCCCATTCAGAAGTCCCAAACAGGCTGCTACTGACCCTCATGTTCCAGCAACCAAGGAGTTAACCCTGCAAATCCCCCACGCAGAATCTATTCATTCCTTATTTCTGGAGATGTGACTGTAATCAGAATAACTACCACACTCTGATGATTTACGGATCATTTCTCTGATGCATTCTGGGAAAAATTTTAATAAAATACAGCATGTAAATTGTGAGTGACTATTTAGGTTAGGTCCTCTCGGCAAAAGCTTTGTAGGTCATTGGGTAAAGGAAAACAGTAGAGTCCTGGAGGGGGTGTGTGGGGGGAGGGGTTGGGGAAGGTCACTGGGGAGTGGCACTCTGAGTGTGCCCTGTGTAGGGGGGAAGGGCGGACAGTGTCTGAGGGATCATTCAGTAGCAGCACTCAGACTGCTTTCTCTAGCTTTCTGTCACTGTGATTGGGCAGAAGGTCCTACAGTGCAGGCCCAATGGGTTACACACAGACACTAAAATCCTTCTCTATATAAGTGGGCCATCCCAGGCCTCTGCCCCTCTCTCCACCTTAGACCTCAATCACTCCATCAAATTCCTCTGTGGGACAGGCCCTCAAACCCTCTTCCACCTGAACTGTGAGACTTAAAGATTCTTCACAAAACAGACTGCCCTTCTCCTGGCCCCGCAAAGCTCAAAACACAAAGCACAAAACACACGGCTGGACCAGCTGTAGAAGGGCTACTTGTTTAAGAACTGGGAACAATTATAAGGTGGAGCTTAAAGAAAAAAAAAAGTAAAAAAAAAACATTTTTTTATTCTGAGCTAGCAGCCTGATAGCATCAGCAGAGTCCTCTGTTTCACGCTGGATAATAATTGAAGTGAGGTAAGGACTGCTATTATTCCCATATCCGTAAGCACATATATGTGCGTGCGCTTTTGTATGTGCCTCTCTCTCTCTATTTTTAAGGCTTTCTGAGGTATCTTTGCAACAGAATATGCTAATCTCTGCAATACACACGCACACACAAACACACACACACACCTGCACTGCCTCGCCCTGCCTCAGTACAGTGCACATACAAACGAGCCCCCATTAATATTCCACCAAACAACACTAAGTGTTTACACAAAGGGGCTGAAATGAGACATTGATTGAGGATGGATCCAGCACCCAAGTCGACGCACAGCCTTTCAATTAAAGCGCAGTATGATTAATACATCAAACGGCATTAGCTTCCCGCTTTCCGGGCCACCGGCGCCGCTGCCTCACTCCTGGGCTGGCCCAGGCAGCAGCACCGATGATGGATCGTCTGCAAGCCCAGTCTTCTCTTACACCCAGAACATCTTCTTCCTCTTCTGTGAGGAGCAGTCTGGCAGTTTTCGTTTTTCTCACAGGTCCGCATAGAGCAGTGTGCGTTCTCTCTTTCATTGGCCGTTCCGCACGGCCAGCCTCCACTGCTGCCCGGCGTCTGCATGTGTTTACACTGTGGAGCCACACGCCACACTCTCTAATTAAGATCCCTAATAATGACAAGGAGGCCCAAGAGACCAAGCAGTAATACTTCAAATTTTCCTCATTACAAGGGGTTTTTATGATTTTTTCTTTCACCCTCTCAAGGGCACCTCTCACAAAAAAAACACTCCAATGAGATATCTTTCCCTTCCTTTGCTATCGTTGCTTTTCATTCAATTTATCTTTCTTCTGAGTTTTCTTTAGTGCTGCCTCATGTATTTCACCTTCCCATGCTGGGCTACTCTCTCTGACAGTCATTCAGTAACATCAATACATTTTTATGACTGGGTCTGGTGCTGAATCCCATTAAGTTATTAAGTATTAGGCGCATTTACCTATAAAACATCTCTGTGGTAAATAGTTAAGCTGTAGGTCTTTTTTGACTGTGTCATCACATATTTGATTTGAATAGTTAGCGGAGAGAGGAAGTTTTCAATACCTGACAGAACAATGAGCACAGCTGCATTATGGCATTGGCCATTGTTCAATTTGTTAGATGCATTGTGTTTAAAACTATGACATGACATGTCACACAGTCTTCTGCAAACAGGAACTATCACAGAATGCTAAGGAGAGAAGCAGTGCTTCCTCTCTCATGCACTGAAACTAAACAACATGATAAGTGTGACTCAACTCCAGTCAATATTAGTTATTGATAAACACATTTCATTGCACATTAGTTCAAACAGTTCATGCTTAAATTTTATTCTATTGTATACTGGAATGCAATAGTTGAAATATTGATTTTTTTTTCTTTTCTGATTTGATCTGTTTAGAATCTGTCACAAAATGAACACACAATGAGTGTATAATATCAGAGTCAGTGATGTAAATTCTTTATTTTTGTGCTTTAAATACTTTCTGTGATTTTCCACGATCATCCTGTACAAGCTGGAAATTAGACAAGAAAGTTGTGATCTTATGACTTTCAATATCATTGCACCATTTAAAAATATGACAGAAAGCCCCATGTGAGGTGTGTGTGTGTGTGTGTGTGTGTGTGTGTGTGTGTGTGTGTGTGTGTGTGTGTGTGTGTGTGTGTGTGTGTGTGTGTGTGTGTGTTTGTGTGTGTGCGCTTGTCTATGCATTAAGGTTAATTTATTGTCCCCATGTAGAAATGAGAGCTGTGACATCTCATCATTGGTGGTTTACTGTAGTGTTTCACAGCTGATTAAATGGAGGGATTGCTCTTGTGTGAGTAAATCCATGATAACTTTAAAAAGAGGAATCGCAAATATATTTATACATAACACAATTATATATAATGTAAATTGGTAACTGGTAAGGAAGGCAAGTGAGGATTCCACCACTTAAAAGTGGGTAAGTTAAAAGCAAAAGCAAATGAAAATATGTCACAATAAAAAGGCAACTCCAGGAGAACAAAACACCATAGATATTCTCTTTTAAATCATACTATAACTAGTTAACTAAAACAAACTAAACGACCATATTACTGTTTCATCTCTGCCATCATTGCCTGTCCTTTCTCTGTTTCTTTAAAAATTGGATGGAGTAACCGCATGATTTCCAATTACAGCCGCCCTCAATGCAGATGTGACCAGGTGCATGTACAGACACGTCCTGGGCTAAAAATACTGCAGCTCACCTGGTGCCTGTTCTGCAGAACTGGCCATTAAACAGACAACTCCACGACCTCGAAATGGTGAACCACAGGGTTGCAGGACCACTTCTTCTTTTAGGTCCAGGGGTTTTCAAGGTTCTATCACACCATGTGTCGTCTATGCAGCAAAAACTCATCATCCTTTCTAAAGCAAACTTAGATCATGCTGTACCCTTTCTACTGTGTCTTCTTAGCCTGTCGGCCGAAACAGCTTTGATGGACAAGATGGCTCATTTTTATTCAATTAAATTGATGATGGTTTCTGCCAGCAAAAATTTGCATCTCCCTGAGAGACCCTCATAAACAAGGGGAGCTATTAACCCTGGCCTAAATAAGAATTGCTCCTCTCAGTTAGCATTGGGTCTCTTGAGACTGGAAGAACGATGCTACATGTATTCTTTCCTCCCAGGCCAATTCCTGCCTGGTCACTCAGAAAACATGACGGAATCAATTAGCACACACCCCCAACCCCAAATGCATTTCTCAATGAACAGGAGCCTCTTTCAGTCCAAATGGCAGCATTAGAATTCTGCTTGTGTACTTTGTCCCCTCCGCATGACTTAGACAAATCACCAGCACACACAGCGCGCATGCTGTTGTCTTAACAATCTCATCAGATCCTGGGAAGCCAGGCTTCTGGCCTGCATCTCTACAATTCACCCTTACGATCGATTCTACTATCCTTCTGCAGCTTTTGGACCTCTGTACACGTGCCCATCTCTCAATGTACCTGCCCCTCTCTCCTTTCCTCTCTCTCTCTCTCTTCCTGTATGTCTTTCTCTCTTTCACTCTGTATGTACGTCTTTCTATGTCTATCCTTCTGTCTCCTTCTTCCTCTCTCTCTCCATCTGTCTGCCTCTCTGTCTGCTTGCCTCTGTATTCTTCTGTCAGTCCTTCTATCTGAACAATCTGCTCTTCTACCCATAAAACTGAATTATCAAAAATGAATAACTTCAGTCGAATCTGTGGCCTCCCACAATAAATCTGAGGTCGGAGGAGACAGCACAGGGTGCTTGCATTCCTCTCCGGACACTGGGGTTTGAATGAAGACAGAAATAGAGGAGAGACAGAGAGGGTCTGTCACGCCTGGCCTGTGCATGTCTCGTGTTGCTCTCCTGCCTGTTTTCTTTTCGCTCTGCTGAATAAACACTACAGCATGCAAATAATGGCCAGCATGCAAAAACTCAGTGCTGCCGTGGCCCGCCATGCAAACAGCATAGGGACCAATCCAACCAGAATGACGCTTTCACATTTCTCTATAAATGTGGCGTGAGATATCGTCTCCTCACAGGAAGAGCTCCGCAGGCAACCTCAAAAGGACCGGATGTGGCAAAGATATCCCAAGGGGACAGGGACGAGCCTATCCTTTTCCGAAAACAAGGGGATCTCTATACATATACAACACAGGAAGGGCCGGAGACAACAATGGATGACCAATGGAATGGCTGCCTGAAGGAAAACAGACTTCACTTCCGCTGCAGTCAATGCAAAACAATGGTGGGGGGGAGTCAAGGGTCAGGGAAACAGGGGACATATTGGTATTACAGGATGGGGTCTTATGGGCAGGCTAACCATCAGAACATCACAATGCTAACAACTAAGGCTGAAAGAAAGAAAGAAAGAAAGAAAGAAAGAAAGAAAAAGAAAGTCCTTCATGTGACACAGGCAGGGCCTGCTGGAATATACTCTTCAATATCATCCTCAAAGAGAGAAAAAAGTTTTAATGCTTCAGCATCCACTGTCCTCGAACAAAATGACATGCTGAGCAGAAGCTTGATGACCTCGTCCTCCTGCCAGCCTTGATCCGCCAAATAAAGCTGTGACAAAGCCTTGAAACAGCAGAAGTCAGTCCTGTGACAATTCCCAGCATTCTGCCCCTATTGGTGGGACACAGTATTACAACATATCACAGAGGACCCAGCACCACACTGACAGGTCTTTGCAAAACGGTGACAGATTTTAGCACAATGCAAATTTGCTGCACACAGAAGGCGGGCGGACGGCTTTGTTAGCTATTAGCAGTAATGTTCTTCCCTACAGGCCTGTAATGTACTCCGCCATACGGGAAATGATATATTCATGGCTTCTTATTAGCCTCTACCTAGCAGAACCCACATGGATGGAACTGCAGTCTGTTTGCACATGAGGCAGGTTGACAAAGCTGATTATATGCCCAAGCCATAACTGCAGGGAGAAACAAAACAGCACTCAACTCAATCTCCCACTGTCGACTGTTTCAGCCTACTGCAGATTTCAGACCCTTTGTTTGCTGGTGGCAGGTGTGTATATATCTGGTGCTCTGGTCTAGTGCATGCAGCATGGTGAAACCAGGCTCGGTCTTCTCCAAGGCTGCCATGCTAGGCTATAGACTAAAGATTCACAATGAGAAGCAGTCTAAACATGGACACACAAGCCTTTATCGCACAGAGCAAGCATCACATTTCTAGCGAAGGTATGATGCATGATGGGTATTTATATGCTTTAGCCCCACAGAATGCATGTAACCGGAGGAATGAGAATAGTAAAAGGATGGAAACACATTTACATATTATAGTAAAATCACACACACACACACACACACACACACACACACACACACACACACACACACACACACACACACACACACACACACACACACATATACCCATACCAACAATAATCACCGCAATTGCTGTGGCTGTGGAGAGTTTGTCTCGTTTCATCTGGAGCCGAGCGCCTTTCATGTTGCACGACAATGTGCAGTCAGCATTCTGAAGGCGTTTTCTGCCTCTTCAAAGAGAAAATTAAAGCGTAAAATGAGATATGCACTCTGATATAAATGAGAGCAGGAAAAAAAAAAAAAACATACTGTGAGGGGCCTGCAGAAATGCATTGGATTGTTCTGATATGAAAAACAGAGAGTTTATCACTCATATGAGAGACAAATTTAGCTCCTATGACCCTTTGTGTGGCAGGGATCATTCCTAGGTCCAGGCCTAATCATTTATGTAGATCCTTGGATTTGAGGGGAATGGAAAATGGGACGAACCCTTGCCAACTTCCCTGACTTCCCTGTCTGTTGTACTATGATGTGATCACCTCCCTTGCATTCCACATGGGCACTGACTGTGCACAGGTAAACCCACAGATAACATCTAACGACACTGACTCACAATTGCATATTTTCCTGTCTTTTTTTTCTTATGAAACTCATGTTAAGAAAAACAAAACCCCTTCTACTGTATTGTGAGTGTGTGTGTGTGTGTGAGAGAGAGAGAGATAGACAGAGCAAGAGAGACAGAGAGAGAGAGAGAGAGAGAGAGAGAGAGAGAGAGAGACTTTTAAAGTGCCTTTCTTGATCCCTTACCAACACCTGTCCAGTGATGAAAAGTGCACAATAATGACAAACTTACAATTGATTAAAATTAAAAACCCACCACCAACCTCAACCCCCTCCACCCACAAACCAGCTATAATGTTGCACTCTGTCCCATCAATACTGCAAATTGCACCACTTACACCCCAAACTTTTCTGAACCTATCAATGGCATTAGTCACAGAGTAATATGCATATTCCATCTTAAGTCTAGCAGTCACCTACCCCCTGAACATTAAAACTGGATCTATTGGCTTGACACCCAACACTTTTTTTGTGTGTGTGAGAGAGAGAGAGTGAGAGTGAGAGAGAGTTCTTTTGCATGATGTTGCAGTGTTTGCATTATGTGCTCTTGTGTTTCTGAGAGAGGGCTTGCCATATGCTTAGCTACAGAGAAGGTGAATCATAGAGATGAGGAACTAGGGAGGACACAAATATCACCCAAGAGAGACTTGGGGGTCTTCTCAGAGCTGAGGCCTTTAAAGAAACAACAACAGCAATAACTTATCTCTGCTTCCCTACGAGCTCTGAACAAGCCAACTCTTCTCCTCAAACTGTCAGTCAAGCGGGGAACTGGGCTGAAACCCCAAGCCCCTGTCTGCCTGCTGAGATCGTCATTGCCCGCAGAGGAGACGCAGACAGACCCTTACGTGTGAAGCAGGTGGTGACAAGCAAGCTACTGTTTTTGTGTTTCTGTTCCCTTCTTTTACGCATAATCAACAGAGGACACTCGCCTCAACAACAACAGGCTTGAACAAATGGGACTGAACAGCTTTCACAACTACGATGGGGGGTGGGGGTGGCGTGATGGGGAGTGTTGGTGGCATGTAGAGGGAGTGGAGGAAACCTCAAAAATGACAAGCATACCAGCCATTTGTTCCTCTGAAGGTGGGGGGGATTTGGAGATGGTGTGATTTTAACACCCCGTTTCCTAAAAACATCCTGAATGACACAGGGAAGGTGGGGGTGGTTCACAGAAAAGAACTTATAGCATGTGTGCAAAGGCAATATTTTACAAGGTACTCTTAAATTAAATCTGCCTCTTCATATCGAAGTAATTCCAATTCTGTAATTGCATCAATGGATTCCTTGTGTCCTATTAATTGTGCACATTTTTAATTGCTGGAACTGTTTATTTAAATCAAGCAATTGTGTACAGCTATACACACAAACACAAGCTCGGGGCAAGTATGAATTCTCCAAGGACAAGTAGGTATTCTTGCCTTGTCTTGTCATTATTATTCAAATTACATCTGGAAAAAGCAAGTGAAATTGATGAGGGAAGAGAGCACAATTCCCAAATCAGCCTGTGTTACTCACTGATGTCCAGCTTTTTGTGAAACTCAACATTCTGTTTTTATGAACTCCTAAATATGCCTTGACAATTTTGTCCCAATTATGGTGCTAATATATTATTAACATTGACACAGTAATATCAGGAGACCGAAGCTGCGTTACCTTCAATTACTTTCATTCATTTTCAAAGTGAGTAGGTAATCTCTGGAATAGACTGTTAGATTGAGTGCAGATAGAAGGAGGAAAGGTAAATATATTCCATCAATTTAGCGCAGAGAAAATGTAATTAACCCTGCATTCTTTTTTCCTGCCAGTCATACATAATGGATGTTGATTCTTTGAAAAACAATGGGTTGTTTTTTTTTTTTCAGAGAATAAACTCAACTCATGATTTTAAAGCAGAACAGGACATTGAGACAGATATGGTTTCTCAGACAACACAATCCCCCTCCTCACGCAGGTGTACCCCCCTAAAAACCTCACCAAACACAAGGCTCACTGTCTGATTTCAGTTTTTCTGAAACTGCCCTGTAACACTGCTCCATGACTGTGTGCTTTCTGATTTTGTTTTGTGTCTGCACTCTCAAGCCTCCATTTTAATTGTCAAAACTCTGAAACAGTCAAAAGCATAAGTATACTTCTTTCTATGTCTATGCAAGTGTTTCAAAGACACACTGCAGCAATGGTTACATTCCAAACTGCTATAAAATGCACCCTGACTCTCTGCTCTGACTTTGAGCTCTTTGACTCCATGCAATGTGACACCGCCCTGTGACTCCACTGAGTAAAACGGTTATACTCAGCTCATCCAGCTCACTCAGTTGATTAAACAGAGCAATGGATGGTGAAAGAGAAAGCTCAGTATTTTCAGTATTTAAATGAAGTCAATCTGGGCTCGATTACGGCTGGCCTCTCGCTATCGTGGACCCGTCAGATGAGCACAGACTGTGACCCGTGGGCTTTTGACACAAATGACTAAATGAGCTGGGCCTGTCCAGTGCTTTTAGGGCCCAGCGCTCCGCAGGCCAGACACCATCGCTTGTATCATCGCTTTTATCATCCATTTTCCAAAAAGGCACTGAAGTGGAGAGCACAGCTCAGTCAATCATATCTGCATCTCTGCAAGGGAGAGAAGGCTTTGCTTGCTCTACTCCGCTGACTCAACTCAACACATCTTTAAAGATACACATTCAATGGCCAGGCCAGTGGCACTGCAGTTTTTCAAAGAGATTAGTGAGAAATACAGCATTTTCAGCACAGATAATTGTGTGATGGCCTTCATAAAGAATCACAATGCAGGTCTGACTCTCGCTGGTCGATACAGGAGAACAAACACTGTTCAGCACACACCTTCACTGGGCCTGTTCTTTACCTATTGCCAGAAATCGTTAAACTGACATCATGCAGCAGTAGATCAGTCTCCAATCTGCCAGCACCTTATTGATTACAGGAATCTGGTTGTGTAATGGTGGCAAGAAGGGGCAATGGTGCCAAAGAAATCCTAACAGACAGCTCTTTGTCTTCACTTTATTGTATCATTGGAGGTTAAAAATGGTATTACTGCCCCGTAATGTAGCCGGAACTGCTCTGGCCCAGGGAAGTGGTGATTACCTGCACATTGAATCATCTGTATGTTTAGCACTACCATCGTCTCCAGGGCAACAAAAACAAAGGTGAATTAGGGGAAAACATGTCTCCACCATTGCAATACGGTGCTGCAATTAGTGCATTTGACCAAGCAGGAGAGCATTACGTGACTTCACCACGCCAACACACAGCTTTCACTCCCCTCCCTTCCCCTCAATAATGCACACTCTGGCTATTAGCTCTGTCTAATCAATCACTGGAGGGGAGACGGGGGTGCAGGGGGGTGGGTGGGTGGTGGACATCGTGCTGTGATGTCATCAGAAACGTCCGCCCTCTGGGACGCTGTGACCGTGGTCGTACCATGGGAGCGGGGGCGGAGGGGGTCAGTGCCACGTGCGGACCGCGGTGTCTGGAGCAGACATCTGATAAATGCGCTGAGTGCCGCAAGGGCAGCAGTCGCGGCTCTGCTGCTTTCTAAAAAGCGCCTCGGTCCAGCCAGGGGCCCCAGCTCTCTGATAAATGAGTCGGGATGTCTCCTGAAAGGAGATTCAGAATTCATGCTGAATAATTCCAGTCCAGGGATAGTCTTAAGGGGAATCACGCTCTATTCATCAAACCACTTTTAATTATACAATATTGCCTCTCCCAGATTAGTCCTATTTACTCTAAAGATTTGGATGGGAGCTGCTCAGAGGAGCTTGGAATTTCAAACAGGTTAGCCTCTGAACCCCCCCCACTGCTCCAACCCCCCTCCCCAAAGTCCACCGTTAGTGACGCACCCCCGCGCAATCGTTAGCATTCAGCCACCGCTGGCACAGACGCCGCCAAATCATTATTCAGCGTGGAAATCCGACGCGGCCCTCTCTCTTGACTTCCTGCAGATGACAGTGGAATTGAAACGGAGAGATAAAATAGGTTAATCAAAAGGTAATATTAAAGAGACATGGAGGAGAAGCCTTGCAATTTCTGAAATTTTGTTGAAAAAGAACATATCTATGATCATTTTAAAAGTATGCATAGTGGAGTATATAGTAGAGAAATATGTAATTGCAATACTAAACAGTAGTTCTGCCTCGGGTTTGTCAGTGTCCACCTTCTGAACACACACACACACACACACACACACACACACACACACACACACACCTTGTGGACAACATTGCTCAGCTGCTCTCTTTTGAGTTATCAAGCAAAAGGGAAAAAACAATCAGAGGAGGAATTCAGCTGGTTCAGACCCTTGGTATTTGGATTAGCATTCCTCTCATGAAAGGTAAGTGGTGCACCTCAGCGTTTTTGTCTGTGACAAGTTTCCGCTGCCTCGGTAACGTGATACGTGCTCACTGTCCCTGAGCACAGGCCCACTCGAACCCACGACCGGAGATACAGGGACCAGTCAGATGCAGCGCTCTGACAGTGAGGGGAGGCGGTGAGCATGCAAGACTGAACAGGGGGGCTGATGGGGAGGAATTCTAATCGGATGTGCTCAGTTAAAGCCAAGACACAGGAGCTAGAAATAGCTGTGTGCAGCTAGCCATTACACTTCACAGGGGGTCTCAGCCAGGTTCAGAGGACAGCTTCTCCATGCTGTATAAAACAGCCTTTGTGCTGCAAAAGCCCTAATAGCAGCTTTTATGGCCTGAGTCCTCATTACTGAGGGAGTGCCATTCAGCATGAGAAAGAGGGAGGGACAGAGAGAGAGAAAGAGCGAGAGAGAGAGAGAGAGAGAGGGACATACAGCCAACAAAACTCAGAAAATTATATCATTAAATCTCAGTGTGTAATAGCTGCACAGGTTATATGTAGGTGGTATTTGTCTGCATAGTACATGTTGTGTGTATGTGTTGAGTGTAGGGTCTGTAAAATGCATGCCTTCTTCATGTTTAGAGTAAAGGATGAGTACATTACAAACTCTGTGTACATGCTGTGTACATTTCACTCTGTAAGGAATAGCTGTTCAAAACTCTGTTTGAAGTACTTTCAAGTTGTGTTTGAGTAAGTCCCGTTAAATTAAAGCATGTGTTTGAAGCCAAAAACTTTGATTCATAGGCATAAGTGAACTCTCAGACCACAAATATTTCCAGAATCAATATTTTTTAGCAACGTCACTGCCAGTGCTTTTCAAAAGCAAACAACGCTTTATCAATATTTTTCATCAGTGACATGCGTTTTACCCTATGAGCTCATGGACTCTGCACTAGGATGCCTTAACTACCATAAACTTACAGAAATGGAACTCCAGGCTAAAATCAGATAAGGGGCCAAAATAAACCTTAACTCCTTAAAAAAAAGTGCTGAGCGAAAACAACAGTAAATTTGAACAGCCGGCCTTGATTAACTCCCTTAGCCCTCATCACAGCCTGCGATGTCTGTGGATAATCCAGTATCAGGGCAGGGGTGGGGGACCATCTAAAAGAGCGCCCCCTTTTGGACAGCTCCCTGTCCTCCCACCACAAACGTTCAGATCTTGTGCCTCTCTCTCTGCTCTGCTGCTCATCGGCTTATACAAATGCAGCCATTTCAGGAAACCTATCTACTGCCGCTTTCTAATCTCACACACCATTAACACTGACACCCCCCACCCCTACTGATGTCAGCAGTCTCTTTGCCTTGATTTTCTAGCACGTAACTCCTCCCCAAAAACAAACATATATGTAAGGTTTAGCAGCTAACAAATAACAACTAAAGACGCTGAGGGAGAAATGAGGAATGAGGAAAAGTAAAATGATGGGCAGATAAGGGTGGTTCAAAGTCAAAAGTTATCTCTTCCTCCTTGACTTGTTCATTTTTCTTTCCTTTGAGAGGAGTCACGTGTTCTGTCCCCAGGTAAACCCTCCCAGATACTATTGGAGAACGGCCACAGGCGGGCATGTGGAAAAAAAAAGGGATGGGTCAGAGGTAAGGAAGCAACACGCTTAAATATTTGTGCAGCGCAGCTGGCTAGCAAACTCTGGAGACTGTCAACAGGCTTGTGCTGTGGACACAGCCTGATGCCTTTTAGGGTTATCTGACGGAATGGCGAAACTGCATTAGTCATCCCCGTTGAGCATAAGAAACATAATGGAAGTTCGGATGGGCTGACAAGAATTGAGGGTCAGGAGTCCAACCCCTCTACAAAACAACAGGGACACTATCCTGAAGGCAATGTGCCCATGTGTCAACACTTCAGGAGGGGGTTGGAGTTCAAGGGTCACGGAGCATGCTCACATATCATACCTTTCACTACTCTCGGGAGAGCAGAAAGAGAATGTATATAGACACCGGGCCATCTGCAGGTCAACACAGAACCAGAACTACCAAATCAGGGCCTTTGACAGAAACATTGTTAAACCCTATTTCTGGATGAAATATCAATAATAATTGTCCACACGGACACATTGCAAGGAAATAATATCAAGACTTTGCACAAGCAAGTCCCATATGATAAGAAGATCAAACTTCCACTAAATAAATAAATAAATAAATAAATAAATAAATCTCAACTGACAGAGAAGAATCCCCCAGCCCCACCCCCACCCAACCACCCAGAGGACTCATCACTTGGTTGCTGGAGTCTGGAGATAGTGTCACCTGAAAAAATATTACCATAGCCGCAGATACATTTGATACTTCCACTGCAGATTCTATAATAAGAATTTTGTTATCAAGGAAGGATATAAAGAGGGAGTATTGTATTTAAAAGAAACCCACAGTCCTCCAGAGACTGCAGCTTGTTAGCATGTACTCTCCTCAGCTGAGGTTTTAAACTTACATATAAAATAGGGAAATGAAAGATGTACTAAATATGAAGTCCAAAATATAAATAATATTTTTTCTTATATTACACATCATATGCATATATGCACAAAACCAAACCTTCAGGGAGCAGGGGAAGAATATAATATGGACTGATAAGTCTTCTTGTTCTTTTTCCTACATTGCGTCAGGCTTATGTTTCAAGAAAGGAAAATAAACCTCCAACCCACATTGACTGTTCCCCAATGATAGACATGCTGGTAGATCTGGTATTGTATGGACAGCCAGCTCATGGGAGTCATCAGATCCAAATATTACTCTGCATAGTTAAACTATGACTAAGGAACATGATGCCATTTTAGGTGACCAGGTGCACCCTATGGTGGAAAAATGGTTTTCTAAGGATGTTTCCACATTTCAAGACAATAATATTGCTAAACAGTTTTTAGAGTGGTCTCGATTTAGTTAAACATCAGTCACCAGATATTAACATCATTTTATTTTCATGAGAAGTTATGGAACAGATTGCTGAATGCTGAGCTTATTCCCTCTTCCTTCCATCTTGAGGCCTTCCTTCTTGAAGAACAGTCCAATACCCCAGTAGAAACAGTTCAAGGCTTGTGAAATAGCATTCAAAGGACTGAGACTGTTCTGAGGGCAAAGCAGGGAAAACCAGCTCTTTATCAGGGTGTAAAAATTCATATATGTAAATAGCAAATCAAAATATGTGTACACTGAAGATATGGGTAATGGATAGCATCATTAATTTTCTAAAATACTTGTGTAATGTATTATGTAATATTTATACTCTGTTACCAGCTGCTCTACAGTTACAGTCATTATTTTGTTATCCCTGCATTATACAGTTAATGTATCTTTCCCCAGCCCTTCAAGACCATCTGCCAAAAATGCTCTCAAACAACTACCACAAATACTACAGTTATATAAGAATATATGTAACTTATTACATAACTTGAATATCGGTGTGTTAATGCAAAAACATATTGTAATTTAAAAACATATAATACTGCATATAAAACAATGGGAATGTGGTATTTTTAGGGCATGCAGTACTTTGACTTTGACATATGTTTAACATAAAGTCCTTAATAGCAGGCATATTTTTTAAAGTTTGTGCCTTTTGTTGTTGACGGCTCTGGCACCAGGTGCCTGGGCAGCTCATGCAGTGGGGGGGTGGGGGGTGGGTCAATTCAATGACACCCTAAAGTACGATGTGCAACATGGTCCCAGGCGGGCTGACGGCTTGTTCGCTCCGACCTTCTCAGCGTAAGTGGGTCGAGAGCTCGAAAAAAAGCCACTAACTCCACAAAGTGAGCTTGACCCCTTGTTTGTCCTGTCGCCATGTCGACACGTGTGTCCCCAAAAGAAAGAGAAAAGGGTAGATATCACCCAACGAGGTGCCTTTGTGCCTGGAGTAAACCTTTTATGAGCTTGTAAGGTTGCACTGCATGGTCGAGGCAGTGTAATGGAGTCATAAAAGCACACGTTTGAGAAAGACTGAAAGAGAGAAAAGAACGACTTCTCCATCTCAGTGCAGTTCTCTTCTTTGCTTTTACAAGGTCAATAATAATCGGCGTATGAATTTAACACAATGAAAAGGGCTGAATGCTTTATTATGGTTTCCAGCAGATGGTGTAGGTTTATCGGCCCAAGGGAGATAGGGCGATTTAGAGAGATGTTTTTGGGCTTCCATTTTGACCCCAGTGGTAAATATCACGACAGCTGCATTTGGGCTCCTGTAGCACCCGTGTGAGAGTGTCAGAAAGGTGTTAACTGGAATGGGAGGATTACTGAATCCATCACTAACTCTTGGATGGTAAAAGGTTGGTGATAAATTGAACTTTCTTACCATGAAATTGATTTTTTTTTTTAATTTCCATCGTCGCGATGGAATATTTTGTGATTGTCATCAGTGTGGAACTTATCTGCTACCAGACATGTCACAACACTATTTTTTGAAGAAACCACTAAAAGCTCACAGCACCAAGCTTGTTCTCTAAATCACTGATCTGAGATCGGTATGATGTAAATGATTAAACTCAGGGGACCATTATGCTAAATACAGCAGCCGTCCCTAATACTGGGGCACTGGTACTTCATACCCATGATTACAGATCCCAGATTACTTTATCCGGCACAACCATGCTTGTAACCCAAAACACAAATTTTACACTGAAATTTTACTGCAAAAACTAGGAAAAAAAGTTCTAAAAAGGGGGTAGTGAATGTAACAAAAGATAAAGTATATAGAAGTGTGTGTGTGTGTGTGTGTGTGTGTGTGTGTGTGTGTGTGTGTGTGTGTGTGTGTGTGTGTGTGTGTGTGTGTGTGAGTGATCAAGAGGATGTGTAATTCTTTCATTCCCTTGCTTCACCTTCTTCCCCCATTCTTTTGCTCTTTTACTTTTTTTTGTCCCTTTCTGCACGGAAGCAGCTGCAGTAATGGCTTATTGCAGTCACGACTACAAAGTACACTCTGCACAGTACAGTGCAGGCCATGCGGAGTGGAGCTGCCGCACATGCACCACAGTGTGTTATAGTGTGTTAAAATGCATATCTGTCCTACGGGGTGTGTGCTTTTACACAGCCACAGAGCTGCGTCCAGTGCTCCCTCTGGGATCTCTGCAGAGATGGATGCTTCTAGAAGACTTGTGTAACAGCTATGTAGCCTTTTTCATACACTATAATAACTCCACTGAGAGACAAGAAACAGACAGAGAGAAGCAGGGAGAGGGACACAGGGAGGGAATGAGCTCACTTGGAGGGGAGAGAAAATGTGTAAAGAATAGGAACAAATAAAAAAAACTGAACAGGGACTTAGCAAACACTGATTTACAAAAATATATTCAAAGCTGAACAAAGGAATAAAAGCGTTGTTTAGAATGGAGGATGCTTCGTATCTAAGGCTATTATGAAGAATGCCTAACTCAGCAGATACGTGAGTGAAAATAAATCAGTCTTTATAGGGATGGTAAAGAGCTTCAGCGAGAACCCAAGCCACAAAAAAGATGGGGAAAAAAAAAAAACTTAATAACCCTTTTTAATTTCTCTCCGGAACCCATAAAGAAAATGGCTGCTTAATTCTCTCCTATCCTTCATATTAACACTCTAGAGGAGAAAGGGCTGTGAGTTTTGTTAATGGTCTTGTCAAAATGTAAAGCAGACCTTTGTCCACTCCCTGTGTTCAGGGGCTCAGTGTTTCCAGCCGCCCCCACAGGGGGCCATGCCAAACCCTGATGGTTGCACATGACCCCTGATACCCCCTGCCCCCAGTGCGACTCCCCGGCAGAGGGTACGGAAATGAGCCGGGTCGAGATGCATCAGCCGCCGTGTCTGCGGTACACCGCACAGGCCAGGGGGCGCTGCTGAAACCAGCTGGAGACTCGAGGTCATCCGGCACACCTGGCAGTCATCTGATCGCGTCTCCGCTGTGGCCGTAGCCTCTATTTAAAGAGCCGGTTCTCCAGCAAGCTTCCGTAGCAGGGGAGCACATGCGGAGGGGACGCACAGGGCTGTCGATCAATCCAGGAATGCTCTGTGCGGCAACCGGATCCACCTGAGCCTTCCCCCCGCCCAGCCGCAGCACCGACGGCCATCTTCGAATTCACGATCGATGGCTGAAACATTAACTGTAAATTGCCTTTTCATACCGCTAACGATTTCCTGATGATGCTTCTTCGCCGTTCCCTGCCGTTGAGACGATTCCACAAATGAGACGCAATGGAAGACAAGCTGGTGAGATGTGTTTTCCAAATCAAAAGTAATGAATATCTCTGAGCCGTGCTCCCCCTATGACCAGGGGGGTTCCGTGTTTCTTGGCCTGCCCAATGCACTTTTTTTTTTTTTTTAAGTTGTTACGCAACAGAAACCTGAACAATCCTCTGTGATTCAGTGACTGTGGCAGCTTCATTCTTTATTCACGAGCTCTGCTGCCGTGCAACTTAAAGTGATTCATGTTCAGCGAGGACGACGCGCTCTGTAATGGAACTGTGCTATCAAGAATCTCCGCAGGGCTCCCCTCTCATGGTCCCTGTGCTGATCTCCCTATCCGAGTCTATGCAGAACTCTCTCATTATCTATAATATATTATATATGTTAAATATCTATGTTATTTGGTCACGGTTGTTGTTATTAGCAATGTTGTATTAATGATTTACCACTCCCGGATTAGCCTCCTCTGTCCACGAGTCATGCTAATCACACATCTTAGAGGTAGAGGAGGAAAAACAAGAAAGGAGGGGTTGGTGAATGGAGAGGAATGTTGAAGGGAAGTTAAACGAGCCGGTTTTTCTAAACTGAGAGTTCACAGTTCATGTTGGTTCTCTGTGCTTCCTGCCTTCCACACAATCACTGCC
Source organism: Albula goreensis (assembly GCA_022829145.1). Lineage (NCBI taxonomy): Eukaryota > Metazoa > Chordata > Actinopteri > Albuliformes > Albulidae > Albula > Albula goreensis. Next base: position 23,595,733 of record CM040746.1, on the reverse strand, counting down.
AACCCCACCTGCAGCAGGTGTGCCCAAGGAAGGGGGGAGCATGAGACAGTGAGAGCGAGAGAGAGAAAGGGAAAGAGAGAGATTTATTTTATCCTGAAAAAGGAAGAGCCAGAAAGGCTGCTGTTAAAATTATGCCCTATGTTTATAAAACACAGGATAACTGCTGTAATGCCAGTAAATTCCACAAGAACTCTTCGCATGAATCCTTTGACAGAAATAGGTTTGCTGAAAATCAGCACCCCTTAGGTTAAGAGGCTGCCGTGAAGCCCCCTATAAGGATATCTGGGTCCACAGCCCCTCTCATCCGGTCAACATCGGCACTGCAGACCTTGTATGGAGCGCTGGCCCTTTTATAAGAGCTGTGGTGAAAGAGCCCACTGAATCTTTAATGGGTATACAGAGGCTGTGGCTCACCTCACTACGCACAGCCCAGGAGCACATCGCTCTCTCCTTACACCAGCACTGACGTTTGTTTTCTTAGAATCCAAATCCTAACCCACAGCGCCCTTCAATAAAATGTCATTCAGATGGGAAAAAAGCATGGTTTACAAAGCACAGTGTTTAAGCAGCAACGTGAAGCAATTTCTCAGTCGACCAAGGAAAAATAGCCGTGACCAAAGGGATGGCAGTTGGGCTGTTTTTTCCTAATAATGGCGATGAAAGGGGCTGACACACTTCAAATGCAGCACTCAAATGCAGAAATGAGACAGACGTGGGTGAAGGGGGAGTGAACACCATTATCTCCTCTCATTTCTCAGGTACACTCAGCAACACATCAAACCTTTGGACTCAAATGTGCTTTTCAAAATGTTCTCATTGGCACTGTACACACTCAGTATGCACTGTGTTATCTGTGTCTCTGTGTACATAAGACACAGTCACTCACCTCATGTGTATGGCATACTGTCTGTCTGTACAACACAGTCAGTTCCCTTGTGAGCAATGCAGTTTCTTTCTCTGTATAGCAATCAGTTTTCTTGTATAGTTCTGAATAAGGTTTCTTGTATCTGTGTGTGGTAGTGATTATATCATAGAGATGGTAGGTTATATATAATACCATGTGTTTCCAATGAAATATAAGCATGAATATCCACTGATCCTCTCATACCCTAAAAATCTCATGTATGAAGTATATATCCTGCACGAAAATCATACTCACACAGTGTAAATATTTTGCCTCTGACTAATTCGAAAGGTGGTATCTGACAATGGCACACTTGCTGTGAGTAGGCGAAGGTGGGACAAGGCTGCAGCATTCCTACGTGACATGATCATGTCACAATCCGACAAACACCACTCTCCCAGACTTTGCCAAAAGGGACACTCTGAGTCACTCTGTGACTACAAAAAAATCACCAACACCTGGACAAAAGCAAATAAACCTGTTTTTTTTACGCCTGAGGTCCAACACAAAGGACTCGGGCTCACTTTTGCAGCACCTGCTAGCGTGGAGCACTGGTGCTAAACCCTGACACTGTCACTGCTGCAGGAGCTGTGTATGTATGTATCTATGTATGTATGACATCCTCCATACATTTGACTCCATTTGCTTTAAATTATTCACTCCATCATGGCTAAAGAATTATAATTCCATTCATGTCAGTGATGAATATCACACTGCAAAACCCCAAAGGAAAAAAAAAACAAGAGACAAGACAACCAAGGATTAAATACATTTGTTTTCCTCCAAACAAAATTAGTATTGACGCAGCCACTGTACCCTCTCCCTAACTGAGAGTGCAAACCCAGCCATGTTGAAAATTAATTACTCAGAGTTTATGAGCGGCCGCGGAGGCGGGCGGAGGAGCTGCCAGGGGCTTGTTACGCCTGTGAGGCACGCTCTTTCATTGTGACGGAAGAATGCTGCCAGATGCAGGGCCTGATCGGCCTCCTCACCCAAACCAGTGAGACTGGCTCTCTGAGCAGGAAGAATCGCCCAAAGCAGACTGAGCATGCTCAAGACGCGGAGGCAGTACCTGGTGTAGCACGCTGTGGGGGGAGGAGTGTGATGTGTTAGAACCTAACAAGCTTAGGTACACAGGATGATCATTTAGGGTATTTTGATTGAGATTAATCTCCAGCTGCAGGACCACCAATCTGCGGAAAGAAAAGGAGGGGTCCAGGGTTGAACACAGCCCCACGGCTACCAGCAGCTTCAGACAGGAGCGCCTCCTGAGGTCTATGTCCCCACTGGGACGTCTTCATTCTCGCATCCCACATGATAAACGACTCCTATCTATTTCTCTCCTTCTCTCACCCTCCCTCTTTCCGCTGATTGCTGCAGCTGTCAGTCAGCGTCTCCCCACTGCAAGCACGCACCCAGCATATATCCATTAGAGAAGCAACTGCTCAATTATCTCAACTCAAGATTTGTGTGTCCTCCCAATTACAGCTACATCCTAATGCTTAATTATGCACAAATAGGGCTGCTTGAGTTTTATGTGATGGTTTGTTGTTAGCGCAGCTTACGGCTTTGCACCCTGCTGTAATTGTGCAGACTGTCTCAAAACTCCACTTTTACAGTGGCTATGTTGCACAGTTCTGTAAGCTCTGACTGGATGTCTGTGGCAGGATTCACTGCTCGTGTATATCCGTGACACTACTGCCATCAGGCTCTCAGCTGCTGTGTCCAGGCCCAACCCCCCTGTGTGCATCGCCTCTCCAATCATCCGCCTGTGATTCTCAGAACAGCTCTTCAAAGCAGAACGCAAATCACCATCTCCTAACAGTCTCCCTGCAGCCTCCTTACAACCTACCAACGGTCTCCTAATAACCTCCTCTGTGGCTGTGGCATGGTGAGCAAACCCTTGCCTTTCCAGTATCCCCCAGGGTGCCAATTCGCCCCCTCAGTCCCCTCCCCCTTGAGCTTTCTGCTCCTAATTAGAGGTTGGAAGGGCCCTGTCACACATCGTTGACAACAGAAGCCAGCTACTCGTCTGGGTTAGGGGACTGGGGCCTGGTGACGAAGTTGCAGTGGTTTATTCGCATGTAGACGAGAGGTCTGGCATGGGACACAAAAGCGGGTGGTGGGGGGGTGTGGATTGGGGTGGAAGGAGGCCCCACTCCTGTGGGGAGTGATACATCGCTGTTTGGATAGCAATTACCCTCATAATTTTTCCACCAGTCAAATCGAGGGGAATTAATTCAATTACGCTCCTTTTCAATAGGATCCCTGCAGGTGCAACACATTCCTCTGTCGACAGCGGTAGCCTGCAGCTCAAGTGCGGGTTGGTGAGGAAGCACAAAGGGGTGGGGCTTCCGTCCTAGATTTGGCCCCCAGGGGTCCACGCCCTCCAGCCTGTCTTGTTACCATGACACGAGTTGAGCACTTGTCTCAGGATGGACATCGCTTTAGGCCGTTCACTACACAGGCTTCGCATTGCAAAAGTGTGGGACCTGCCACAGAGAATCATAAATGCAATTTGCTGTAGAGTGTGACACACATCCCAAATATCCCAGGGCTAAAGTATCATCAACCTTTTGACTCACAGACGAGGTCCCTAATGGCCTGCAGCTCAAAACAACAGTCAAATTCATAGCATCAACGAGGACAGAGAGACAGTGCCAAAATACCTGCAGTATAATTAACTGCTGTCACAGGACTGGGTCCCACTTCAAAATACACATAATCCACAAATATGCTGATGGATTTACAAACATTACTTTTATTAATTTAAGTCTATTTCTGTGTTCTGTGCATATGCTAATGCTTTTCCGCACAAGACAGCATTTATCAGCTGTAATGCTGTTTGAATTTAAATTTGATTCAAATACAGTTTTTATTGCATGGCTTCCTCTTGAGAGAGTGAGAGCAAGAAATAGAGAGAGAGTGCAGTAGAGAAGAACAGGTGAGGGGAGAGGGAAGGATTAAGCAAAGGGTAGGGAGGATAGAGAGAGGAAAGCAAAGAGGGAGAGACAGAGAGAGGCTAGGGAGGAAAATGGGATTGACACATGGTCAACGTTATCATCGTCTCTGACTTGTCCCGTGAAATCCTGCCGACAAACCCCCACATTACTTCTGTCAAAGGTCAGTTTGCTGTAGACTCACATTTACAATGATTTTTCCACAAGATTGTGAAAAAAATCTCTCTCCACTTCCTGAGTAGGAAGCTTGATCAAACAAGGTAGCAAATAAGATAAATATATAGGCAAACATGTTCATGTGCAAAACAAATACAAAGCATAGTATTTTACAAAAAATACTTTTAACATGAGTGGCAACACACAGAATGAAAACCGGTTTCAGTTACATGTGAAACAAAGGTTATGGGTACAGTACGACAGCAGATGGATAAAGAGAGCAGCTCCTTTTGAATGGTCGACAGCGCATTTGCAACCACCTGCAGATCAATGGCTAACCTAAATATAGACACAGGATGACAGAAGGGGCCCCTTCAGCAAATGTTGGAGAGTTCAGAGTGTCACACCGATTATCAATATATCTGATGCTGGCATAGATGAGGAAACTTTCCACTGTCTTCCATAAACCACCACGTACTACAAAGGAAAGATATGCAACCACGCGCGGAGGCTATCAATGAAAATATTCAAACTATTGGAGCCTGTGTCTCAATATAAACTGACTCCATTACAGTTGATCATCTGTGGAGCCTGAGTCAACCAGAACTACAACGGCTTTGGAAGAGCTGTTTCAGGACCCCCAAATGTTTGTATCTTTATCTTGTATAATCAAGAGACATTTACTGTTTAGGCATTAAGCAGACATTCTTCTACAGACTTACACAGTTTAAATTTATACGCACTACCAATTTATACAGTTGAATAATTAAAAAAAAAAGTCCAATTGAAGACTACACACACACAAACACATGCATACACAATCAGACTGTGCAAGGGAAGGGGTTGGGCCAATGAGGAGAGCTCTTAGTGTCTGCACTGTTAAGTGTCTCAGTCCAGATACACTTTTACTTTAATGAGATGGGTAGATAATTAAGACTGTTTGAAGTACAGGGCAGCATGGATGAAAGAGGTTGGGGTGCTGAATTAAAATACCTGATATGCCCCACAGCACAACAGGGTACATTGCTGTGTAATTAACAAGGAGCCGTTAAAAAATCAATAAATAAAAACACATCTAAAAAGCCAATAGTGTTGATGACATTGATAAGTATCCTCTTTCAGGGAGAGCATGGGAGTGAATGAAACAGAATGAATGTGAATGGGCAATGAGTCAAGCAGAGAGCCTCTCCCGTAACGAACCGGCTCTCCAATGATATGCAAATGTCAGCCACTCAAGGTGAAGAAAGAGACAAAGGGACAGAAAAGAAAGCTGGGGACACTCATCTGGCTGTAGAAGTCCCAGAGTCACCTGGTTTGAATTGACCCATCATGCTCTTTCAGATTCCAATGGCTATCTTTATAAAGAATGCCCCTTCAGTGTGGTTTGGGGGTGATGAGAGTAGGATTCCAATTACTTTTAAGAACTGCTATAGATCCATGTGCCCATTGCTTACCATATCATCCAAGAGCAGTTACCATTTGTAGGAGAAGTTCCTCTTTAAATGTATTGCACTGCTAAGATACAGAACCAGTACTGTTGCTAGGTAACACCTCAAACAAGCAGTTGTACAAACAGTGAATTTATACAAAATCAGTAAACATTTAAACTTATTTTACTTTACAAATACAATACAAACAAAACGGCACATCATTTGCAAGGCTGCGGCAATGTGTGTGTGTGTGTGTACATTAGAGAGAGAGAGAGTGTTTGTGTGTGTATGTGTGTGTGCATACTGTACATGTATGTGTATTTATGTGCATGCAGTACATGTATTCTGGTGCGTACACACATATGTCCATGTGTAAAATCAGTATGTATGAGAGAGATCCTCCTGGTGACTGAAACACAGAGGAGCACTCTGCAGAATACCCAAGGAGCAGAGTTCCTCTTAGCCCTTATCTATCTCCACGCCTGCGTTTCAAGAAATAAAAAAAAAACGAAAGAAACCAAGAGTGAGGAAAAAAGCAATTAATTGTCTCCAGTGCCTTGCATCTCATTTCAACACTGTAGTTAAGAAAGTCCATTACAGAAACAGGGGAATAATTAAACCCGAGTCTCGTAACTCTGATAAAATCACGCTGTTCTTGCTCTAGTGCATCACGACCAAGCTCTGCTTCACTATGTGCATCAAACTAACACGAGAAATATAAACATTAAAAAGATTTTTTTTTTTTTCAATGGAGCATTTTCTCTCTAAAATGCAGAGTTGTAGCAGCTGGCTTCAGATTTTAGGGCATGATCACTCAAAAATCACAGTATAGACCTTTGGGTCCCTGATTAAAACACATGTCAGATGAGGCGAAACATATCAGCATCAGACTTCCTTAGATCACAGGCACTGAGCTAGTAGAGAACACCAGACTTCTGTACAGAGGCATGGGGGTTGGGGGGGAGAAGAGACTGGAAGTAGAGAGAATCAGAGAAGAGGAAAGAGACAGAAAAGCTGAGATGGAGTGAGAGCAAAGGAGAAGCAGAGAGAAAGAGGCTGGCAGACAGAGGGGGTGGAGAGAGTTAGGATGGAGGGAGAGGGTGAAAGAAAGAGGGTACACACTGATGGGAAGAGTACAGAAGGAGAATAGGAGGGAACAAAAATGGGGGGGGGCAGTGTCAAACCAACAGTGACTGTATTTGGAATTGCTCTCTGATCAAAGCTAGAGCCACATGATAACATCTTTAAAAAAAGATATGAAACGTTAAGCGAAAAATCATGTTTGCCAGCTGGTCTGTCAGAGCAGCGTTTTATTGCAGAGCAAAGCGGCACAGGAGGGGAAACGCGCCGCAGCTCAGGCCTTATTGGCCACTCAACCCCTGGGTACAGCAGGCACTGCGAAGCCAACATTTAATCACACTTCTTGCGCTTGACCTTTGAAATCGATTGTTAATCATCTACGCGGGTTGTCCATATGTGGTGCTTCCTGCTGAGGCATGAAGGGAAATGAACTCTCGGAACACCAACCCGCCCTCGGACTCCAGCCAATGCTTCTCTGTATGGCCAGAATATTCACTCTCTCTTTTTTATGAGGGAAAACAAAAGGTAGACTAAAGAGGTGTGTGCCCTGCTAGCTCACTGGACTGAGCTGAATCACCTGAGGAAAGCATCATTTGTGTGCGGAGCTCTGATTAGGACACAACTTTAGTGAAAAAAAAAAAGGTTTCAGTGACCAGCATTGTTGGCTTGGGTCAGCAATCGCTGTGCCGCAGAGCTTTTCGAGTCCAATGTGCCAAACGCTGATGAAAAGAGCAGCTGAGAGAAAAGGAAAAGACTCATTCCCAAATACCCCCACAACACGGGCAGATTAGCCAACTAATTAATTTGGGGTTCAAGTTTCAATTTAATCTGGATAAATTGGATAATTAAGACAAAGGTTACTGGGGGACCTCCGCACGTCTCGTTAATTTAGGTAATTAACGGTGGACAACAAGGACCGGAGACAATAGTAGAAGAGACTGACAAACCATTTTTCATGGCAAAGCCAATGCAGTGATCTTGCGTCTGACATTCCTTGGATATATAAACTAGACAGAAGGAAAGAAAGATAGAAAAATAAAATCTTTCTCTTACAGTTGAAATTTCAATGCATGTAAAATCAGAGCTCCAAATAATTCAAAAATACATTTTAATTAACATTTAAGTCAAAGCATTTCAGTTGGCCATACCGACCAATTTGTGCACCCTCTGTGGTCAGATTTATAAATGAACGGTCGATCCAGCTGAACTCTTTCCCTGGGTGTGTATTCGTTCAGCGTGTGATCCTGAGGGCCATGCAGATTTGAGCAGTTGCTGTCGGAGGTGCAGCGGTCGTGTTTGCTGTAGCGCAGGGTTTGTTAGAGGTGGATTTCTGCACCTGCCCTCCTGGCCTGGGGAGTCTTTGTGCAAGTGGCCTGTGGACCTGGCAGATGGGATATACGTATGGATGGGGGAGTCCAGCCCTGCACAGGCAGTACAGCTAATCACTTGTGGAGCCAGGTGAGCACGCAGCCCACAGAAAGAGGAGAGCGTTTCGCTCTCCGCATAAGAATCAAACCATTCCCAGCAGCCGCCCCTACAGCCACACTTTTCTGCACTCTGACCTCCGAACTCAGTCAGAGAAAGGGAGGAAATCAGGCCCCACAAAGATGGTTTTACAACAAGCCAACCAAAAGAAATAAAAATATATGGCTGGGGAATGAAAAATGAGACCAAACCAAGAAGGAAATACAAAGAAAAGAAAAGACATTAACTTTTCCTATCATATGAACAGTGAGCTCACCCTCTACATCCCTCCCTCATCACAGAGATGTTCAGAATGACCTCAACACTTCAGTAGAGAGAAGTTAGAGATGGAAGCCAGGGTTCTGTCGAATAGGACATTATTTCCTGAACAAACGCCAGATCACACCGCCTGCTGTGTAACCAGCCTGTTAGCTACAGCTTGGGGTCAGGGGGGGTTGGAGGGATCAGAGGGGTCTCAGGGGTCATGGGGCTGGATCTCTTTAGGGCCACTTCCTGCCAATTTTGAGTTTAGACAACACCATCAATCACACCACTTCCCATCACCCACTGGGGCAGATCTGCAGTGCACATTGCAACAGGAGGTATATTATATCCACCACAGAAATACCAATCCAGTGCAATAGGGGGTATTATTAATATAATACAACTATATAATGATTTTTATATTGAGCAAATTAAAAAAAAAACACCACAAAAGTAAAGAAGGACTATATGCAATGTGGAGGGTATAGCAGACACATTAAATTAGATACATTAGATACAGATGCTGTGTTACAGATACACACACTGCAGCAGAAGTTATAATAACCATGATAGATATCCTGTACAAACCATAACATGAATTCTATAATAACCACCAAAGATAAACACAGAGAAACAGGGGCTAGACTGTAACCACAAACATGCAAATGTGCTTGCACCTGAGGCCTCCTTTAAAAATAAAATAAAAAGAAGAGAAGGGGGCTTGGATGACTAGTCGGCATGGCCCTGCCTGTGTCCACAGGGATGCAGCTGGTAGAGGGAGGCTGTTTACGACTGTTGGAAGGCTCTGTCAGACAGCATCAATCACTCCGAGTGGGGGCTATAAATCACAGTTCTTTAAAGGACAGTCCTGAGAACGATTTACAGAGGAGAGCTCAACTTTTACACCGTGTTCTTACAGTTGGAACGTTGGTTTGATCCGGGGGCCACGCTTCAGGTCTTCGGATGGGGGGGGTGTGGGTTGTGATGTGACCCTGCGGTCACATGAATGCTTTTTTCCTGCAGTTTCCACCCCCTGGCTTTCAAGCCTGGCAGTCATGTACCTATCTCTCATGAGTTCACTGCTCTGTGAAACATTAAAGTTTGGTCTCATTTACTCCATTTCAGGGATGAGGGACTGGTAAAACATTAACACAAATTCATTAGTTTTTACTGCATTGCATTTATGCTGTGTGATCAGAGTTTTTTTTATTTTTTTTATATAGCTTATATAGCTTGCACAGATACTATAGCTGTAAATTGGCCATCCTGGAAATTGTGGTATGGTATGTCAATTGTAGAAAATTGTATCTTGTCTTTCCCGAATAAATACATTTTTCCTTTTTAGAAAGATGGAGCAAGCACTGCACACGGACAGAAAGAGGCCATTTGACAACACTTGCCATGCTGTCAAAGAGGTGCAGGGGGCCGTGTTGATCTAAATGCTGCTCTCAGCTCTCTGTGCTGCGGGGATCCTGCTAACAGCCTGCATTCCAGAGCCACTCCAACCGCCTCCACATTTACTGCACCAAAACCATGCAACACCAAAAACAAAAACAGTACAAAACACACCTGAAAGAGTACCCGATATGCAAAAACAGAACAATTAGTGGAGCTCTATGAATTATGAATTCACTAGGATGTATTTATTTACAGGTGTATTTTGGTTGCTGTGTGGAAGCACAGCTGTTGTGCGATCTCCTGCACCTCTGTTCTTTTGTTGATCATTTAGCTCCGACACCCACCATTTTGAGTCAGTCCTGGCACATTGTGTCTTTGCGAATGCTACATTAGCTGTAATGTTCGACCATCTGGAAAGTCCGCTGGAGTCGCTGTAAGAGGGGATGTGAAATGGTTTTATCTCCACTGTGCCATGTCGGCACGATGCCCCAGAAAAAAAGTGGCACTTCACAGCATTTACTACACTCCTCACACAGTGCTTCAATGCTACTCTAACGTTTACAACATCGTTCACTTTTACAGGACCAGCTACATTATGCAGTTTAAAATGAGAGCTGAACGATGCTGCTACACACATGGGCCCCCTCAAACACACAATCACAAATGAGCTCACATACACATGTCTGCACAAACACATGTACAAACACTCTATAGGAACTTTGGCCTGTGGACCATGTCCATGACCATTGAAAAGTGGAGTATTAGGTCACTGATCAGAGTGCTGAGAAAGGTTAGAGATGTTGGACCACAGGGTTGTGGGTTAGTGTAAAGGACTCTGGGCCTCAGGGAACCTGGGTTACTGTACAAGACATAGTGTTGTTATCCCATTCGATAAACCTAAACATGTGTGGAGCTTGAACTGGCGACAGAACAGATGTTGGAGAATACAGAAAGTGTGAGGGGTAAAACTATAGATATGCTGCACAAAGATACAATGGAATACAAGATCAGTGGTGGAGGGAAAGAGGCAGTGAGGGGGAAGGGGAGAAATGGAGAGGAGGAGAATTCAGAGCTGGGGAAAAACCCAGATGATCCATTTGTCACTGTCAGCTCTGTTAGCTTCTTCCTCTCATAACTACAGAGGACCGTCTCCGCTCCAGTACCCTGCCCCACCCTCTCTAAACTGTCCATCTCCTCACAAAGCCTGTTCTGTACCCTCCTCCAGAAAGCCTGTAGGGAAAAATATGTCTTTCTCCTTTAAACCGTGTCTCTCTCTCAGAAATGAACAGTAAAATGAAAACTGAGGCCGTGTTTTTGGACAATTTGCATGTGTGCGAAAAAAGATCTGCTACCGTTCTCTTCCTCTTTGTGGAAGATCTGCAAATTTTCCTCTCCCCATGCAGAAGCTGCAGATGACTGGAGCTGATAAGACTGGAGCTGCCAGGAAGCTATGGATCTCAGTGTCTCTGTTCCTCTTGCTCATCAGCACGTACGTCTCCTATCCCAGAATGCCCTCCTTAACCACAGACAGGGGCTGCGTTCCAATACTTTTTCTCGTCTCCTCCTTTCCCCTCCTCCTTTCCTCCCCTCCTTTCCTACCCCGGAAGTATGCCGGAAATATGTGGAGGAAAGGAGGGGAGGAAACGAGTGGAGGAAAGGCGGAAAGGAGGAGATGAATCAAAAGTTGGAACAGCTAATCCGATTCGCTCGTCATCAAAGTCGACGTCGGATATTGATGAAGTAATAATTTCGAACGACTCGGCGGATTCCAAAGCCAATCACGCTTCTCTAACACCACCAGCCCTGTTCCTGCATTAAAATATGAATGTCAGTTTCTCGCATTCTGCTCATGATGTAACATAAGCATTTCTACAAGGAATAAATAAACTTAGTATAACATAATCTCGCTCAATTTTACATTGGTAAAATTACCATTTGTATCTGAAAAACATGAATATATCGCATCAAAGTGGTTATGTTCGAAAACGCAAATCAAAAGTTTTCTCATTAATGTGAATTTCCCGATTACTATTTACTGTTCTGGTACTAATATTTAGGTGTTGGTAAATCCCTTGTCATGTTTTAGAAATTTCCGATGGTGAAATATTCTGTGGGATGGTCATTTAATCTGACTGGTCGTGAGCACAGTGATGTCACGCAGAAATGTGAAAAGACTTCCGCGGTAGGATACATCGATGTATCCTCCGTTTGGAGGAGACGAGAAAGGAGGAAAGGAGGAAAGGAGGAGGCGAGATTGCGCTTTGGAACAGTGGAGGAAAGGAGGACACATAATCAGCTTCCGGGGCACGGAGGAAAGGAGGGGAGGAAAGGAGGAAAGGAGGAGACGAATTTGAGTATTGGAACGCAGCCCGTGTTTCACACGAGTCATTCCTCAAACACTGTCTCAATCTCTCCACCCAGTCTCCACCCATATTATCCACCCACAGTCTTCAGACTCAGATCCCATCTACCCACATCCACAGCTGTACCAATTTTTCTTACAACTGATTCGACAGCAACGCTGGTCTAACCAGCCGGTCTTTGCCAACGTGTCCATGCTTCTTAATCCACCCATAGCCACCCCCACCCCACCCAACTGCCTGGGAGGAGAGGGAGCAGAGTAAAGCGAAGCCATGTGTTTTCCTTTGCACACCCTCTCAGAGAATCTATGACACAATCAATACCATGGCTCTGCTGTCCCAATGAAAGCCATTCGTCAGCACTGTGCAGTACCATGGGCTGCTTTGATTGTATGTTTGCGTGCTACTCTGCCCAAGGGATGTCTCAACTGTCCTTTCCACAGCAGGGGCTGGAGTGAATTGGACTGGTTCAGGGTGAGAATCTCTCTGAGAGGCCTCCCCGCTCTAATGGAGGAGGAGCCCCTTATCGCGGCCTCATTTTTCTTACACCCATTAGTTTACAAATGGCCGCCCTGAAGAATCCTATCTCCCCATCGCTCCTCCCGCTCTTTAGCTAATTCACTCCGTTGTATTAAAGCGCTCAAATTGGATTTCATCATTGGGACGAGCTGTTGCTTTTGGACAGATAATTATCGCAGAGGCTCCCTCTATCTCGATCTTCTGCCCTCCATTTTTTTTTGCAAGGTTTCAGTAATGAGATAAGAGTGTGGGCTTGGCATGAAAATTGCGTTTCTGAGACGCCTGGGGAGAAAAAGGTCTGCATCGGACCCAGGTTTTTCACCTTTTTCCACTTGAAAGATGTTTAACACTTCTGACACTATAATACCCGCGCCCATTACCTTTGATGTCAGCTCTGGAGCTCATTTCACACATATTAGGCGGCTGTTTACCAAAACAAATCGCTTGCCTGTATGCCGACGCGGACTCTGCAGAGGTTTACATAATGTAAATTGGATTCTGGGTTTGCGTTAAGAAAGACGTTTTGACAAACGGTTGAATGAACAAAACAAAAAAAAGAAGAGAAGAGAAGAAAGGCGTCGCTAATGAAGCCATTCATCACACTGTGACATTGATATTTGATAAGATCTAACAATGAGAACAGTGTTCCACAGAAGGGATGGGTGTGTGACACAAAGATGATCTCAGGACTACATCCAAAAAAAAACAAAAAACAAAAACACAAACCTGCCACATCCTGAATAACTTGTTATTATTATTATTCCAGTGAAGAGATTCAACAATAATGAGGAGAATAATAACTACATTTCTCTCCCACTCGCTCTAGTAGAGTGAAAGAGAGAGAGAGGGGGAGAGAGACAGAGGCAGAGAAAAAGAGAGAGTTGGCTCACTGCCACCGCTGTTCAATAAACTCCACTTGGGTGCACGGCCATATATGCAGTCTGTTCCATTTCGCTTTTTAACCACTGAACAAAATCAAAATTAAATATGACTGTTGCAAATCAAATGACAACACAGAGAAGGCAGAGAATATTATGAGATGCTCACTGCTCCCCAGACCCTCCCTGCCTCGTGTTTGCTCTGGTGTATTCTATCTGGCTCCTTCTCTATAAGACATATAAATAGAAGATGTGCAGCCCCTGTGCACCTGCTGTCCAGGAGTGCTGCAGTCTTTGTGTACCTGCTGTACAGGTGCAAAGCAGGCCGCGGGCACTCGGTGAATCATGGTAAGACTCTGACTTCCTGCAGGGTCTGGTCCGTGTTGTGTGTGTTGCGGTAGAGATTTCTGTCAACCTATTCCCTCTCTGCCCTTAAAGTACATCAGAGGGAGCAGAGCTGCCGAGCTTGCGGCTGTCTGTGGTAGAAACCGGAGAAGCCTGAGGGCAGGGGAATCTGTCCGGCTCACCTACCGGCCAAACCGACACGATGCCGGCCCGAGACCCCGGAGAGCCAGCGCTGTTTCTGTCTGCAGGCACAAACTGCCTTCAATACACAACCTCAAGCACACAAACACACACACGCACACACATACACACGCTGATTAAAACACACAAACAATACACACATACAGGCAGTGGCACACCAAATTCACACAAGTACCACAAACACACACACACATACAAACACAGATTAAAACACAAAACACACCCTATACATATATACACATACACAAACAAAGGCTCACAAAGATTCACAACAGCACATAGACACACACACACACACACACACACACACACACACACACACACACACACACACACACACATACACACACTCACACATGTGCACAACATACGGATCAAAACATACATACACAAACACATGCACACTTACAATGCAGAGATAAACTTACACATACACACACATGCGCGTACGCCATCACACACTTACACACATACACACACTCATGCGCAAAACCGTCAGACAGAACACGAACTTTCCAAAGGCCCAGGCTTCTGCAGAGAAACAGTTCTCGTTTTGTTCTACGCATGAGCGCTGCCGAATGTGTCTCTTTGGAGAGGCAAAGTTATTGGGTTGTGAAATTACAAAATAATGAGCCGAAATGAAAGCCGTACGCTTTGTTTTGCTTCCCGTGCACATCTGATAACAGGGAACAGCGGAGCGACCGCTGCTGGTTTGGGGGAGATGACAGAGAGGAATGTTAGATAAAGGGCCGTCAGATTCCAGACGTCGGGATGGGAGCTGAGGGGAGCTTTTTTATCTATAAGAGATCAAGGACTTCTTCTGCAAACAAACATCTCTTTCATACGTGGCGACAAGCACACGCACGCACAAACATAAGTGTGAACACACGTGTGAGTGTGCATGAGCAGGCACGTGCACTGCAATGTCACATTCACAATCGCAAGATTCAAGTTTATTTGTCATATGTAGGTTTACACAAGGTTAACAGTACAATAAAATGTGTTAAAAACAGGACCCTCTACTCCTTCTGATAGTTACTGAATGTTATTAAACAAACTAAACACAACCCACTTGAAAGGTTTGGGTACAGTGCATACACCTCCAAGGGGAGAGTCCAAGTCCCTTGGAGACTATTATATACACCTACTACACTTCCTGTCCCACAACACAGCAGGACTGACTGATAGCATGTGCTACTGCCACCTGGATTTAAGCAAAGCCCTGCTGCTTACCACAAGCAGACAGTGATTCATCTGTTCAGTTTGGTGGAGGATTGATCCAGTCTAAAGACAGTCAGCATGACATTCAACATAGGCCTTTCCATAAACATCACTTAATCACGTCAAAGGATAAAGGTAATTACAAAATAAGGACCCAGAAATCGATACCAATACAAGAGAACTTGTAGAAAATTATTGGGAAATGGATTGCATGAATCAGGACTAATGGAGATTAATGAAAAATGATCATAAATGAAACCATCTGAGAGATAAAATTTTACTATTTTATTTCTCTGATCCAAACAGAGATTTGTATGGGGAGAATAGGGTGCTTAAAATAATCTGAAAGCAAACACATACAAGTGCACTCATGCACATTAAAGAACCCACACACACACACACACACACACACACACATTTTGGCAAAATGGTGGACCAATTTATTATTTACCCCAGAAAGTGGAGAGGTCAGAAACACATTGATCATGTGATCACACACAGCACATCGATTGACCTACAATGTCTATCGTTCAGGCTTGAGGCTGCTGGCCCCACGGCTCCAGTTTTCCCCTTTCCCTCTCTCTCTGCTAGGCTAGTGAGGCCACACAAAAGATCTCACAAGCAAAATGTTTTGTTTGTAATTTCCAATGACCAGACCATGCACATTCCCCTTGCCAGAAATTTCCATTTGAGATACTCCCCCACATTTCAAGTAAATTATTTGCCAAAATGGGAGCACAGATACAAAAATGCCTTATGGCGATGCAACTACACTGCAATGAGCTGCATTAAAACGCTTGAAGGAAAAATAGACAAAAAATAAATCTGATTCACTGTGATCTATATCACCTCCATTGCAAGTAGTCTGAGGTACTTAATCAGGAAGAGTGAACGCAATGTCCTCACTGGTCACTTTACAGCAGGGCAGAGGTCACATTGTGAAGTGTGGGTACACAGCTTCAATCACTGCTGTAGAAAAATCATACTTTTAGAAGGGGTTGCACACATGCGTGTTCCCAAATATTCCTGCAGACACTGGCACACACCAATCCAGGCACACATACACAGAAGTGCAGACACACTCTCTAATACACACACACACACACACACACACACACACACACACACGCACGCGCGCATGCACACTTCTAGCTCTGTCCCAAGCTGATCAACCTTTTTCAATGTGAACATTTCAATGTGTAGCCATAACCCCCACCCCCAACCCAATTCACGGCATGCAGCATGCAATCCTAACGCAGTAAACACACAGTCTAGCAGTCTAAATCAGAGCGTAATCACACAGCTTTGAGCAGTGCATTAACGCTGAGAGCCCATCTGGGTCTTTCCGGTTTCCATGTCCTTGTAAAAACAGTAAAAAGGCTCTTTTACAGCGGGATAGAGACCCAGGAACAGCAAGCCTTTCAGATTAGCACAAACAGAACCGTCTTTAAGGATTCCCACAACAATGTAATAGCAATGCCTAAGTCTGTGCTCTATAGACCCTTGATCTCACATAAAAGGATTTTTATGTAATACACGGGGGCCTGCTTTGGATTGTCCCATTTCTCTATCTATATGTCACATGCTTTAGAGAAAACAGCAGCACAACGGGTAACTGGAACAGCTTACATCTATCAGATAATACTGGGAGGCAGTGCAGTATTTTAATTTTTTTAAATATTTAGAGGGAAGCAAACCCAGTGTACCCAACTTTTTTTTTTTTTATAAATCCACAGTAAGAAACAAAAGAAAAAGGGACTATTTGCTGTTGTTGTTTTTTTTTTTTTTTCCATGCCCTTTGGTGGTGAGACACAAATGGGCCATGTGCCACTGCCTTTGGCTACACATCAACAGAGCAGGATCCACCCCCCCACCCCGCCCCCAGCCCATCCCCCCACCCCACAACAACGCGTGAGGTGACGCAGCCAAACGAACGCACCAGCATAATTCGCTGCGTGTTGTACAGCACCTTGCAGAGAGAGCTCAGATGGAGGGACACTTCCAATGTGGATGGGCCTGTTACTCCCCCAGGGGAGAAAGTGATATTCCTGGAGGGTGAAAGTGAGATAGGAAAAAAAAAGAAAAAAAAAACTTGCCACATGCTCAGGACGAACTGTGTGAGCAGCTAGGATGAGGATGCGCATTTCCGTCTGCAGAAAAAAAGGTGTGTGTCTTTTTCGCAAATGGTTTTCGTGTGAGTCCTCGAGCTGCGAATGCAGCTTCTCCCTTTTTTGTGTCCCCAGAGCCCATGTCATTCCAGGACGCATGGCAACCACAGTGCCTACGGAACAGATGCAAAAGGACATCCACACACAGGAGAACCACACCACATATTTTTATATTGTTAACAGAAAAAAAAAATTTTTTACTTCGATATTTCACATATTTTTCCATATGATCATGATCACTCACTTTTTGAAATTCTTAGCAAATACTGTAAAACAACACTGACTGAATGTTTAAAGTAAATGTGTGAAATGGTGGCTTACTGTGATTTGATGGGGTCCTGACTGTATCTGTAGGCAAGATATTTAACTTAAAGCACTTATCTAGCACATATCTTACCCTATAAACAATTAAGCTACATAATATATAAGCTGAACAAGTCACTCATAAGGGCATAAACAAGGTAATGCAAATATGAAAATGATCAACATGACAATGTCTGTAATACATAGATCACACCATACACCGTTACCGTAAATCTGTTTACATTCTCTGTTCTTTTTCTGTAGGGTGTGACAGGTGTGGTATAACAGCAGTGTTGTTCCTGGAGGCCTGGGCAGCAGCGGCTGGTGTCATCGCGGCAGTTCTGCTGATATTGATGTATCTGTGTCATCGTGAAGTGTGAAGTACAGAGTAATGGACGTGCCATAGAGTTAAATACTGCAGTTCTCATTAGATCCTGCAATCGCAGCGCAATCTTCCTCTGAAAGCCCCATCAGCTGCCAGGCAGAAAACAGCACAGCTCGTAGAGGAGACGACCAAATTAAGAAAAGGAATGAGCAGGAAGAAGAAAAAAAAGTCTTTTCATCCGATTGCACTGCTTAAATGTGGGCGTCAGCGACTGCTGGGCTGAGTCTATCTATATCTTGCCTCCCGCTCACTCACTGTGACATCACACTCTCTCAGACGCACGCTCTCACACACTCTCTCTCCTTCTTTCTCACACACACACACTCCCACACACAAAAACACACTTTAGGATACTGTCTCTCAAACAAACACACATACACACTCCCACACTCTCTCTCTCTCTTACACACACACAAGCACAAATAAACTCTACAGGCTCTCTCAAACACACTATATAAGTTCAGACATACAATCCCTCACACTGAATGCACACACATATATTCTGACAGACAAGCAATTGAACACTCTCATTTACTCTCACATTCACACACATGCACGATAAACATAGGCAGAAAAGCATTATACAGACTTTTGCTGAGTTACGGTGTGAACATCATTCTTATAGCTGCTGCCTTGGCTCCTTTACCCTACTCCCACACACACACACACACACACACACACACGCACAGGCACGCGTATGTCCTTTCCCAGCCATCTCGTCCTCGGTTCCACACACACACGACAGAACATGACATAGACAGCAGGTCACAGTTGTCATTTCACACAGTAACCCTCATTACACTGTTCGCCACTTTACCCAGAGCTGCGCAATAAGCTGCAGTAATTGAGGGCTGGCATGGCAGCGCCAGCACACGGCAGCATCCCTCCAGAACCCAGTCCATGAGTTTTACGGCCTGATTCAGTATCACTGCTTTGCTGTTTGTTCTGAGATGTAGATCTCCACAAAATCAGTGAGTCGCGGCACATGAATGTTCAACTGAAGCTTGAAATTGATTTTTAAGTCTGAAAATTAACTCTAAGGATAGTGTTTAGTTGGAGTAAATAAACACATTCCAAGTTAACAACTCATTTATAAGAACTGATATGTCTAACCAAACTCATTGGATCCACTTGCCTCAAAGCCATCCTCGGTCCATTTTCAGTAACTGTTTTAACTCACACAACAGTTATCCTTAATTGTGACTCCCGCTGTTCTCATAACTTTAATCATTTTAAACGCATTCCTGGAGTCTCAACGAGACAATAAAAATCATGGAATAGCATTTGGTCGGATGTAGAAGGCCCATATAAATCTCCTTTGCACAGGCAGATTTTCAAATTCTCATTGACCTTTTTTCCCTCACAAAAAATGCAATCAATTCTCAGCTGCAATTAGATGTACATATGAGGGAATTCTTTGATCTTCCTTATTTTTCTTTCTTCGTTTTAGGTGTTTAAAATGGAAAGTCATATTAGCTAACACTTTGTGCCCTCCACACTCATAAAAACAACAGTCCTCAGCTAAGATGCTCCCTGGCCAATCCACAGTTCTGTCAGCGATTCAACATTCAATATTCATAAAACACACTAATATTCTGTCTAGGGCCCTGGTGGCGTAAATAATGAGAAAAAAGCATAATTATTTTACATGTCAGCTGACATAGCCTGGCAAGGGAGATAGAAATTATGCAACAACGCTGCATTTTCAGTGTTATGCAATCAGGATCTTAATAAACGGGGTCTCAATACCCAGTGAGGAAACCAGTGAAACAAACAGCAGCATCACAGCCTTGTCTGGATTCTACTCTAAAAAATATAAAAGTTGAAAGTGTGTGCCCCTTTTTTGTTTGAATTCGTCTCTCCTAGTTGAAGGAGAATCTCACCTCCTGGATGACAAAACAATGCCACAAGGTTAGGGTCACTGCGGATTGGTCAAAAATGCTTTTTAAATAATTAACCATACTGAAGTGGGGCAGGGTCACCCTGACAGAAGTTGGTAAACTTCCAACAACTAATTCTGCAGGTAAATGAAAGGTATTTGTGAGAGAGAATGCAAACTGGTGCATATGTGTGTGTGTGTGTGTGTGTGTGTTCTGTTGTATCTCTGCTTTCCTGAATTCTTCTTTACAGTGATCACTCTGAACCAATCTGTGAACATCACCTGTGAACAGTAAAGAGGCTTCTACTCCTTTCCTCTTGTCTACATCCTGCTGAAATCAATTAAATTCACTGACAAGACTATACAGGTGTAATGAGAGGAAGATATTTTGACACTTGTTATTTTTGTTTTTCAGTGAACCTCTACAACCTCCTACAAACATGAGATCTCACATCAGCCTAAGTGAAGCTTAAAGTGCATAGTGCGCACCTGAGTTGGAATTTACTACTCTGCATTCCACCCCATACTTACAACTATAAATGTGCATTTAAACATCATCTCTTTCTCTATGAATCACTTTCTCTGTCTCTTTTTGTGCCCTTCTTTCTCTCTCTGTCTTCCTTCTTCCACTGTTTCTGGAAGTTTCCAGCCAGCATCCTGTGGTGAGTCTTCAACTGTCAGGCAGTAATGTGGAGTGATTGAGGATGACTGGCTGTGGCTGGGTTTAACCCCCGCAGCTCACCCCACTGTCCCCTCCCATCTCCACCCCTTCAACACCCTTCTGCCCCCCCACTGCCTGCAGCTGCTGAGACATTCACAGCCATGCTTTACTCAGAGAAGCAATCTGCAGAGAGACATTCACACCTAAATCAACCAATTTACTGAAGCATCATGCACCTTTTCACCTCCACACACACATTCTTTCTCTAGCTCTCTCTCTTTATCACTCTCTCTTTCTTATGCACACACAAACACACATTCACACAAACGCACTTTCATGCTCATACTTTTATAACACATGAACACACATATACACACACACACAAACACAATAATGAACGCAAACACAAACTCACAGACTCACACACACACAACTAGACGCATCTACACTCTACATCTAACTCAATCACTCATACACTGACAACACAATAGGTCATTACTCATTCAACTAAACAAGCCTGTCCAGAGATTTCAATAAGCTCATCACACAGACATCCATATTTGACAACCCTTTCATGAAAGTAAATACAACATAATCAAAATTTCTGATGCTGAACCAATAAAATATGACAGCAAAACAAGATTAAACTTTTTTTTTTCTTCTGCACACTGAAACAACTGCTTATACATTATTAAACCACAATTAGCCTGCATTCTGTGAGTTCTGTTATTACAGTCAGCCAAGGAGTAAGTTTATCTTCACAGTATTACAAAGCAGCATAAACTTAACAGTAAGTGTGCATGTTGATCTGCATGCATGTATGTGTGTTCCTGCAAGCATGTACATGGCACATGTAGTAGTGACATCCGCTAAGGTGAAACCGAGACAGTATCAGGGTGATACTTAGTAACAAACGCTGTATATAACTTCAGTTGAGTTAAAATGTGACTATACAGGGATTAATAAGCCCCACAATAACTAAAGGTCCTGTCCATTTTTCCTGATCAGCAGCAGTTGCAGTGATGGGCCAGAGACCAGAGCCAGAATGAGTGTCCACTCAGGCCTGCATCGTGTGAGCAGATAAGCACTGTCCTCAGATTCTTATTCCAAGGGTGTATCTCCACTGTGTTGTTTTGCGACAAAGACACATACACACACCATGCACTCACGCACACACACTCATCCATCTTCCTGGGAGAGGTGGGAGTGGGGGGGCAACATGTCGCCTCTGATGTGGACTTCACCGGTGGCGCGTCAGTGGGCTTGATGTCACTCATAAATCAGGGGGTCAGCGTCATGCGCTCTTCACCGTGCTGTTCTCCTGGCCAGGGTGGTTTATGGTCTGCGCCGTGAAGGCAGGAAACAGAGGTGCAGCAAAACAGAACAGAGCGGTGTTCTCCTGACTGAGCTTCCGCTCTGTGCAGTGGGATCAGAAACAAGGAAGCGCAGCATAACTGAAGTTAACGGAGCGATGAATGAGACAAACTGAACGTTTCCACTGAGGCTAAGGCTGAGTTTGAGCTGCTATTTCTCACTTCAGGGCTAACCAGGGAGTTACCCATTAATGCTACACCTCCATCTCCTCTAAAGCCCTCACTCCATCTCTCCCACTACTCTTACAACCCTCTGTCTTTCTCACTCCTTAGTCCTAGAGCCTTAGCGCTGTAGTTTCCCTGTTGAGCATGGAGAGGGCTGCCCTTCTCTGAAATTGTCCTCGGGACTCTCCCCCAACCCTTTATGCAGCGATGGAAAATCCCATTACAGGCCCTGAAGTCCATGCCACAGAGAAAGAGACGGAGGGAGATAGAGAGAGAGAGAGGGTAAGGAAGGGAGGGAGAGGAAGGGAGAAGCTTTAAGCTTCTTATTGATAAAAGCAGTAATCTAGCAGGCAGAAGGAAACGGGTTCGAAGGTGCTGCGATAAAGCAAAGGAGCAAAAGGAAACACATCTGAAGAGCTTAATACCCACCCAGCGTTCACCTGAAAAGCGTCTCTGATCCCCCCTTCACCCCGCAGACGAAGTGGAGCCTCAGCCTGTGTACGGAACTAAACTGTTTAAATATTCAACCGTGAAGAAATTAAACTGTGATAAATGTTCACTTTGTAGAGATGTAAAAGCAAAAAAGAGGAAAATATGGAGGGGGCTGACTCTGGGCTGATCAGTTTGCTCCACAGCCATGCTCATAAGGATGAAGTGAGGGGAGGACCTGCAGTCCCAGAGTGCACAGAGAAAGGAGTTTGCTATAGGAATCCTGGCAGTGTGTCTGGCCATCCCACTCTGATATGTAATATTCATAGTGGTAATCAACTGTCCGGCCAATTCTCTCCCACCGCTCCCTAGAAATAACAACCACCTCACAGCCCCAGTTTTACAAGACTTTCAGGTTAGAGGTAAGGGCCATGGTTTTAGGTCATGAGTGGCAATGTCGGTGACCATTTTTTGCAAAAATAATTTTATCAATGGGATTAAGATGGACCCTGTGTATGGAATAAGCATGGAAAGTGGGGGAAAAACGTTGCCCTCAACCAGAGAAAGAAAACTGACAATGTTTCAGCCACTGCAGAGACTGAGAGGAAGAGATGGGGGTGAAAATCACACCTTCTTACAGTCCCTCATTAATGGGCAGCAAATTCTTTAGTTTAATTATCTGTGTTTTTGCAATAACAGTTCTCCCCTGCTGCTTAGCTACTTGGAAAAAAGAGGGAAATTTGGGCTGTAATTCATTTAAGACCCTCAGTTAAGACTCACAGCAAGTCTTCATGTTTTGGTTTTTCATTTCTGACAGAAGAGGAAACAGCAGGAAGAGGATAGTGCTGGGAAAAGCTGAGGGCACTCGTTCACCCCCACTCTTTCACACTCCCTCTCTCACTGCTTAATTAGGACCTTGTCATTATTTTTGCAGCACTTCCACACAAAGCTTTATTTCTGGGCAGACCGTGAAGTGCATACGCAGTCTGTAATCCACACATATGATTCATGTTCATTCACAGGCAGTCATATGGAAGCACACATCTTATTTCCGTTCTTGCCTGTGATTCACTCCGTCTTAATGTGTGAACAGACAATGGAAGCCTCCACCTCCATCGATGTGAACAAACCTCCATCAGCTGAACTGTAAGCCAGGCACAGTGTGTCTGTACGCAGCTACGACACCACATCTGTCTGAGTGTACCTGGGAGATGTCAAAACAGAGCACTTTACAAGGTGACGCATGTTTAAAAATGAGTGAGCGTGGAATCACACTTGACCTTTCCTTTTAGCTGTCACATAGGTTTTCTCTCTCACTGTCTCTCTCTGTCCATTTCTGTTTATCTCCCGAATATTTTGTTTGGTTTTCCTCTGTTTTGTTTTCTCACTGCATTTTTTGACATAACCATGCAGTTCCATTTATATCTTTCTTTATTCTCTTCTTCTAGCTATATTCCATATACATTTTTGATGTATCACAACGACTATGCTTGATTACTGACAGACAAATCCCTGCCATTTTTTTCCTATGCCACTTTCCCATATTTCTCTACCACTCTTCCTTTACGTCACAATTGTATGTCTCTCTCTCCCTCTTCTCCACTGTTTCCCTCCTCTCTCTCCATCATGTCCTCTTCCTCTTTTATCCCATTCGCTTCATTTCCCAATCTCTCTCTCTCTCTGATTGCATGGGACTGGTGAGGCTGATCTCTGTTTTCTGTGCCTGCTGCTGACCTGCACTGGCTTCAGCGTAGTGACTTCACAGTGAGATCTACACAGAACGGCGGGATTAACAGGCATGGCCCGTTATCTCCACTTCAAGAGGAATAAATACAGCACATAGAGCACTGTTTCGTTCAGGAGGGTTACCCCATTTAAACCCAGGCAAGGAGGGGCAAAACACTCCCAAATGCAGCCAAAGAAGAGCCCTGGATTAATGGAAGCAGTCATTACGGCTGGTCTGTGCCAGGCTTTCCTGTTACTATGGTCACGGCAACATTTAATGCCACATTCGTACAAGGATAGTGCTAGCTGAATCTGCTCTCAAAAGCTTATTTGTGTTCCATTAATGACGGACGGAAGCATAATCCTTCTAAATTGGAAATCTGATGAGAAGTATTTTTTTTTAAAAGCTCCACATAGCATATGCGCATATGCTGTCTTCTCCTGGGGACAAGGAGGAATCTGAAGGATTAATCCGGGAGTCGGCCATCGCACTGGATGTGGGTGTCTCCCCAGACCTATGGGGCAGCCCACACAACGGCGCCACGGCAGCGATTTGACTGTGTCACATTTAAGCCGGCCCTCTATTCTGACTGCCATACGCCATGCTCAGATTGTGTTTACTTTGGGATTTACAAGTGCTTTGAGCTCAGGTCACACATGTAATACTTCTGTAGTGGGGAGAATGGAGTCGTGGGCACATTCAACAGGCAACCTTTTTATTAAAGTGAACAACAGCCATTCAGTAAGAACCTCTCTCCCTCTTTATGCATGTCTCTTTTCTCCCTTTCCCTGTCCTCTCTAAGCTGAAGATGAAACACTCATGCAGTGTATTGTACTGGGCTGTCATGAGACCTTCTGATTGGCTAATAAGAGTCAGGAATTAACTAAACAAATCTCTCCTCCAGGTTATACCAGGTTTAAAATTTAGACCTCAGTCTCCTGCCAGTCCTGTTTCCCAGATTGGCACTATGGAAAAGCGTGACCGATCATTTCTATCCGAAATGGCGGTCAAAAAGGGTCAACCCCTTTCTGCTCAGTCGGGAGAGGGGTGTATGAGGGGGCAGAGACACAGTGGGCTGATCCCAGCAATGGCTTCACAAGCGCTTTAAATTTTTTTCTCCTCTGTTCACGGGAGCAGAGGCAAAATGAGGCAACGGAGGAGGAGAGCGGGCAAAGTAATGAGGATCAGAGCAGGTCATGCAGAGGATTGGAGAGTGGAAGGGCCTACAGGCAGGGGGGGGTGGGAGGGGGGGGGGGTATAACGCAGCGTCCCGCTGAGAGAGGAACGAGGATCCGCCCACCACTCCATATCTTATCAAGTGTGAGGCCGCTGCCCTTATCGCTGCCAAATGGAATTTGCTCAATAACCTGGAAATCATCATTTTAACAGGTGATAGAGGGAGCTGCTTATTTCACATTTACTCACCAACCCCCCACCACCATCTCTATCTAAGTCTTCTAAAGCTGCAGAGCCAGAGAATCAGAACAAAGATGAAAAAAGAACATTCTGGAGCTGAGATGGGGGGACCCTCATTTGAGTGAATTCCAGACAGCCACGCATACTACAGAGTAAGACCAGAGACCCAAGTGACGCAGGTGCAGGGACTTTGAGACACGCAGACACTGTGCTTCCCTGACACTGTCACAAAAATAACGGGAACAAAGCCCTCCTCGGCCCGTCTGCTTACCGTTTCACAGCCACACCATGGAGCACCCTGTGGCAGATACCTCCTCTTTAATGCGAGTCTCGCGCCGTCAGTCCCTGCCCTGACAGCAATCGGGAGCACGGATGCTTTTGTCTCTTTTGCATAGCACAGCTTGAAAAGAACCCACTGAATAGTGTCTCCTCTTTCGCCTCGGAAGGGAAGCGCTTATTCGAAGATGAACAGGTTCGTAAAAATGCCACAACAAAAGGGGCAAGGGGTGGTGGTGGGGGGACTCATTTAAAGTTGAACAAAAAGGCGAGGAGGCCTTGGCAGGCCACAAGTTCACCGTTGATGCTCTGCACAGCAGAATGGCAGATCGACTGCAGCCTCCCTCCCCACTCTTAGGCAGAGACAATGAATACGAGTTTCGACGAAGGCAGGGTGATGAATACAATTCTGCCTTGAGAGCAGAGGCAGGAAGGACAGTCACAGACTCTATTAGGAAGCATTGTAATTGTTCACTGTGCTTTCTCTTTTTTTAAGATCTACAGTTTTTGTTGTAATGCAATGACAATAAAACTTCAAACAAACAAACAAACAAACAAACAAACAAACAAACAAATATGTGTTGTTCTGTCATTGGTATTCTTCTGGTTTTACCAGGCTGCCATTCTATACTTTGTATGTACATCAATATGGACTTGAATCATGATATCACTCCACTCTGGTAAGAACCATGTCTTCCCATTATCATTTATTACTTTTTTAAATAGTACACTGACAATAAGTGCTACAAAGGAGTCAGCACAATAAGACCGAAAAACCACTAGCGCATTGTAATGTTACTATCAATATACAGCCTCTCCCCGACTTACAACCTATGCAACTTAGGACCACCCGTATATATGAGCGAAAAAAAAGGAAAAAAGATAAGTAAATATAAAAAGTACGCTTGGTTGTATATCCGCATTGTGCTCATCGCAGCATCTTGCATCAGTTTTCACTCTCAAACATCAGTTTTCACTCTCAGTTTACCATGTAAGCAGTAAAGCTAACTAAGTTTTGTGCTTTGTAATAAACCCCAAAGATGATGACGAGCAAGAGGAAAAACCCACCCTTGCTTCCTCTGGCAAGAAGCAGAGGAAGACGCTAGATTTGACAATGAAAATGAAGGAAATCAACCATCATGAAGGAGAAAAAAAGTTAATGTGATTGCACACTTGCCCCATTCGACAGTCTCAATTTTTAAAGGACAAAGAAAAAATAAGGGAAGCAGTGAAAGGATTGGCAAGTATGAAATCTGTGGTAATGACAAAGAAACTAAAAGGGCCCATCCACGAAATGAAAAGTTGGTGGTGCTGTGGATGGAAGACCAAATTCAAATGTACCACTATGCTTACTAACAATTCAGGCGAAGGCTAGAAGTCTTTTTGAGACTTTGAAGGGGCAAGTGGGAGAGGAGTACATTGAGAACTTCACAGCAAGTCATAGTTAATTCAATAGATTTAAATGAAGATTTAGCGTAGACCACGTTCAAGTCACAGGTGAAGCAGCAAGTGCTGATGAAGGAGCTGCCGAACAGTTAACTGAAAGTTTTGATGAATTAATCCATGAAGAAGGATGTCCACTTAAGCAAATTTTCAATGATGATGAAACAGGACTTTTTTGGAAGAGAATGCCGGAACGAATGTACATTCATAAAGAAGCTATAAGCATGCCAGGATTTAAGACATTTAAGGATCGATTAACCTTGTTACTGGTTGGGGATGTTGCTGGTTTTAAGCTTAAGCCTTTCCTGATTTACCATTCCGAGAACCAGGGTGCATTCTAAAACATTAATAAGCACACCCTGCCTGTCCACTACCGATCTAACCCCAGAGCCCGGATGACTCAGGCTTTGTTTGAAGACTGGTTTGTATATAGTTTTATTTCCAGTGCTCAGAAAATAGTTCCTGTTTAAGATTTTATTAGCCTTAGATAATGTCACTGGACATTCCCCTCATCTGGATGACCTTCATCCTGATGTTAAAGTGATATATTTCCTACCGAACACAACTGCTACCATCCAATGGATCAAGTTGCAATAACAACTTTTAAAGCTTATCATGTTCAATCAACATGTGCGCAAGCCATATCAGCAATGGATGATAAGGAAGTATCGTTGCACGATTTTTAGAAAGGTTACAACATACTTGAATGCATCAAGAATATAACAGCAGCACGAGAGGATGTGACTGAAAAATGTATGAATGGAATTAGAAAAAAATGTCTCAAACCCTACATACACATAGGCTTCGATAAAGAGGATGCACTTGACAAAATTAGGGGGGAAATTGTGAAACTCGCAAAAAAGTGTTGAATTAAAAGCTGAAGTGGAAGATGTGGAAGAGTTATTCGATTTTGAATCAAAGACACTGGCTGATCGACAAATTCAGGAAGCAAAAGAAGCAAACAATCCAAACAAAGTTAAGCATGTTCTTAAAATATGTGACTCCCCCCACGACCCCCTGCTCCTCAACCCACTGAAATGAAGAGTGTGATGACCCACAGCCAAGTACAAGTGCACCTCCGGGATCAAGTTAAGATAATGAAAATTTTCATTTTAAAACATATAAACGTATTAATTTTTTGATTGTGCTATTTCACTTAGTTATTTATTATTATTTTTTGTATTTTTGTATCATTATATTTGTATTTGTTTTCAGTGTGCTTGGCTAAATTAGAGAAAAAATTGTGAAACTCACAATAACTCTTGAAATAGAAGTCAAAGTGGAAGATGTGCAAGCCTGACTAGATTTTCAATCGAAGGAACTCACCAACAAAGAGTTCATCAAAATAGAAGAACAAAGAGTTGCGGAGGAAGAAGGGAGAAAAGAAGAAGAGGAAGAGCCACAAAATAAGTTCACTGTAAAGGGTTGGAAAATGTGTTTTCACTTGTGAATAAAGCCCCTGCCGATTTGGAAAGCATGGCATTTTATTTTTGTAGGAAATGTACCCTGTATACTTTACCACAATAAACCAAATGCGATGTCACCTTTACGCTTTTATATTTCCACAAAATACTTTAAAATGATTAAATAGAAACTAAAGAATGCCATTTTAAAAATAATAAAACAGAAGCTAAAGAGTGATAAATATACTACTGTACTGTACTGTGTTTGGTGAAATCATAAAAAGGCTAAGATAGAAAGGTAGAAAATAAACCAAAGAATGTTTTTTTTAAATAAAAAATAAAGATTATGAAATATTAACAAAGGATCTTACATAAAAGGTAAAAATAAAACTACAGAATCATATCAAAATGTTATTTAATAAAGCTGGTTCATAAAAAATGAGATGTTTGTGATGGAAATTGAGTAGGATAAAAGAATTCTGTACAGGTATACGATTTCTACGTAACATGCTAACATACGTCTGGCGGGTCGGTCAAAACAGAACTCTGAAATATATCGGGGAATGGCTGTACAGAGATGTTATCTGATATACTGAGGTGTCAAAGAAAAGAGAAATACTGACTTCTTCAGTTGCCATAGTTAACTAAAGACACAATGTAGAGTTTGGATGTGTTTGTGTGTGTGTGTGTGTGTGTGTGTGTGTGTGTGTGTGTGTGTGTGTGTGTGTGTGTGTGTGTGTGTGCGTGTGTGCAAGTATGCATGTGTGTGTTTCATTGTGAATCACTCCTCCCTTCCCCCCTCCAGATTGTGCTACTGTAGATAAGAGCATGCATTGTTTACTTCCTTCATTGACCCCTGTCTCTGGTGGAGAGTTCTGACAAATACAGACTGCCTTTTAATTAGTGTTTTAACATTCGAAGATTGGCAGGGGGAAAAAGCAGGCGATTCAAGTCGCCCGCAGAGTTCTGGATCAATCCAGAAAACAGAAGATGCTGTGCGACTCTGCCTTTCCCCAGCTTGTCTATCGACAGCATCACTTTTTACTACTTTTACATTAAAATAAAGAGGAGAAGGGGAAGGAAATGCTGAACACTGAGCTACACAAGCTCACCCACCCGCCGCAATCCCGATTAGGACAATGCAATGGCTTCTTCTGTTCTCTTCAGCTGATGAGGACACACGGGGCAGCTCAGTGTTCGCAGCCAATTACATTTGCTGTCTAAAAAACCAACGTGTCCATGCTTTGAAGTAGTTTGGGTATTCAGATTGTCCCTCATTTGAGTTTTCTTTGCCTCTGATTATATTTTTTTGTTCTTGTTTGAATGTGTTTACTGGAGAGAATGCAGAGCCCAGCAGCAGTGGGAATGAAGGGAGAGAGAATTACAAGAGCTTATCCATAAAGCACTCATCTGTCCGAGAAATCCCACGCCTGCACGGACACACTCATTTGTGCAGGAGAGAAAGAAAGAGAGAGATAGATGAAGATCACAACAGCAACATGTGTGCTTTATATGAACTTTTTTCTTAGTTTTATTATTTTTTTTTTTTAATGCCAGAAACATTTGCAGTTGGGGGAAATTATAGCACTAAGGTCCTGGCTCACCTCCCAGGTTACTACATTAAAGACAACGTTAATTAAGCTCCTAAGACAAAAAACCCTTCTCAGTATGGTTTCTTGCCAGACCCCTCCAAACATGACGCTCCCTTGACTACAGTATTCTGCCTGTAGTATGACTTCCCTGTCTGCCTCCCACTCTGTGTAATTAATCAAATGATCATATTTCTGTTTTACAAAACCTATCAGAAATCTACTTCAAATTGCCTGGGAAACCACTCAAATTTTTACTCAACATTCTCGCCAATCTAAGAGGCTCAATGACTGTGAGACCAATTGCTCTGGCTGTTTATCTTTCTTGGAGCAGCCAATCAGAGAGAAAGAACCCCTAGGAATGGTCCCACCTACCTCCTGAAGGGAAACTCATGTGCTGCAGGAATGAGGGACCTTGTTAATGTCACATGTGACCTGACCGAGTGCCACCAATCTGCACCTCCACCCTCAAGTCAGTGTGTGCACACCCTTTCTGCCCCCCTTGTTTTAATGCAAAGATTAGACTGGCTAAATATCACAAAGCGGATCTGGGATACCATAATCTCCACTAATCTCCATTTGAGAGATGGGTGTGTACCGGCACTAAGACGATCACAGAGTAAATAACGGCTTTAGTACCTGGTTTGTCCCAATATCCGGATGTAAGCCCTGCTGAGGCAGCTGCCATGCATTTCAGGAGACTGGTCTGACCTGTTGGTCAGCTGTCACCCTGCTGCCCTGTGATCTGTGCATGGACAGCCATCTGCAGGGATTGAGTGTAGAGTGGTTAACAGTGCAGAGAATGACACACTGGGACCTGGGACTACTCTGATCATCATGTGCTACAGTGTAATACTGTGTGGCAGGCCTAAGTGGCAGGGAATCTAATGAAATAAAATTATTTTTTAAATATATCTTTCTCTCCCTAAAACACTCTCTCACTCCATCTTTGACTCCTTTACTCTTCTCATATCCTCTTTCTCTTGTCTCAATCTCCTGTTCACCCACTCCCCTAGCTCTCTTCTTCTCTCGTTATTTCTCCTTCCCTCTGTCCTCTGATTATTGTTATCATACTCTTTGTCTCTCTATCTATTCTTACTGTACTTCTTTCAATATCACACATACTTATCTGGAATAACAAGAAACATTTGTGTTGGTAAAAAAATAATATAAATATTACAAAATACATAACTCCCCACCTATCTACTGTCACTCTGTGTGTGTAGTAGAGGACTACAGATGCCGCCTGCCTTAGTGATCACGTTTTGATTTACTGTGGTTTTGTGTGGGCCTGTGGGCTGTGTGCTAGCATTTATGTGGGGTATGTGTTGTTCTATTGGTAAAAGACAAATTGTGTGGGTGTTTTTTATGGTTTAAAACTTTCTGGGTTGGCCTTTCTTAATGCATGAAAAAAATATGCCCCCATTTAATTAAATTCAAAATGATTTATTAGCATAACACTATTGACAAACTTAATAATGATGACAATAAATATAATTGCACAAAAGACATTAGGCAATTGAAAAAAATAAATACTATGATGAGGACTGAGTGGAAATGTATCAGGTAATAATACTTATTTTATCAAATTAACAGCTGTAATAACAACCAAAACAACAGACATACACAGGATCATCCTCCTTCTCTCCTCCTCAATTTCTTCCCTCCACCTCTTTCCATCCTGTCTATATTCTTTCCCATTTCACTCAATTTCTCTCTCTCTCCATTCCTCTCTCTTTTGTCTTTCTCTCTCTCCTGTCTGAGGTTTTCTCAGTGGTGGCAGTAGGAGGGTCCCTTCCCCATTCGGCAGTCTGCATGTTTCTCTTATGCTGTAGACAAGATGAGCCATTGCCTGCAGCTCTAATCTCCCACACTGGGCAAAAATGAGTGTGTGTCTTAAGTTGTTTAGATCTTAATCACTGTCAGTATTTGCTGTTTGGAAAAAGGCCAAAAGGGTCAATCTGTGAAACCATGGCGACGGTTCTGAATAATGCCAGACGCAAAATCCAAGCTGTCGCACAAGTGCCCTCTCAAACCACTGTGTATGACCTAGGCAAGGGGTCTCCATTTCTGAGACATCTAAATGTCCCCTCTATCCATTTCAGAGCAACTACAAATCAAGAGCATGATGTGATGAACCACTGAGTAAATGAGAGGGATAATGAGTGAGTGGGTGGGTTAGTGAGTGAGTGAGTGAGTGAAAGGGTTACTGAGAGCCTGAGCAAGAGGGTGAGCAAGTGTGCTAGCAAGTCCATGGACAAATAAGTGAAACCGAACAAGATTGTGGATGAGAGAGAAAGTGGGGAAATGAGTAAGTGCTTTAAAGGAGTGAGAGAGTGAATATGAGGGGGAGTGTGTGTGTGTATGTGTGCATTTCTGTGTGTAAATGCTCTTGAAAGGCGCTACTTTCACACAGGCAGCCCACCTCCACCTTTGCCGCTCAGCAGGCAGATGACACCTCCCTCGAGTGTGTTCTCTAAGAGATGCATTGGTATGCGTTTGTGGGCTTTGCAGCACTCCTGCCGGGGAGAGACAAATGTCCATGCCATATATCATCAAAATATTCAAAAATAAAAGCAGTCCCTCCCCCACCAAAAAAAACAAACCAGGCTGCAACTTAATGATTTTTGATAATAAGCTTGGAGAGATTCAGAGACCTGTTGTAAATAATGCATTTCTTTCAGAGAGATTGCGTTATCTTCCCCAAACAGTTTGTGGAGAAAGAGCCCATCTTCAAGGTGAGAAACACGCTGCCAATATTAAATAAAGAAATCAGCGGTGAGATAAATGACGTTGAGCCGAGAGGGAGAAGCTGTGGGCTCGGCTGTCTTCTCTCCTTGTCAGGGAGACCACGCCTGCGCTACATAATTACTCAACACCAGGGCTGCTGCCCACAACTCAGAATATCAACAAAGTTAATAAGCCAGGGGATAAAGACTCTGTCCCAATGCATCTACTAGGGTCCATGGAATATTTCCATTTTACCCATTACATAAGTTCATACTAAGCTATATATAATACATGAAACAAGCTGAATTCCAGTGGTGATGCGCCATGGATAGTACTTAAGTCAAGAAAAACACATACACAAACACACACAAACACCCATAACAGAAATCTACATGGCCATGAAAGTAAACATGTTATGATGCCTGTTATCACTCTAAAAAGGGGGCATTGTGCTCTCTGTATTCTTGCCTTGTCCCCTGATCGTTTAACATATAATAGTGCCTGATGTCTGCAAAACAAGGGTATACTGTACTCTATATTATGACTCTGTATCCTGATTGGGTGTGTTGAGTGCAGGAGTGAAGAGCTAGACTGGTCTGGCCTGGACCAGATTTGGATAGTCAGGGAGAAGATCTAATGCTGAAAGAAAAAACTGGACAGTGAAAGAAAGAATCTAAAAAAACATATGGACAGTGGGTTCTCTTTATTTCCAACACAACCACACATTAATATAACTGAATTCCCAGGCTATAATACATTAATACTCACGCCCTGCTGTGCAACAATTACACCCACACTCAGCCTGACTAGATTAACACCGCCCAACCTGGTTATATTACCACATACCTGCTTCCACCCAGTTACAGAAATACACAATGCGTCCTAAGAAATATTGTGTATACATTCAGAAGACTCATCAGTCACCTATAATAGGCAGTTAGCCTTCAGTAATAGTAAAGAGAAATAAATCTGACTTTCTGTATTGTTGGGATGGCCTGTGACTACATGGCCTGCTACAGTCTGTAACCATGAAAAAAGAGGTATTAAGATGAACTGCTCTGTCATGCATGGCCATGCATACACACACACACACGCACGTATGCACATGCACACACACATACAAACACACACACACACACACACACACACACACACACACACACACACACACACACACACACACACACACACACACACACACACACACACACACCACATAATAGCCCCCAGCATATGCCTGTCAGAATCCAGCCTTTGGGAGAAGTCAGGTCCAAATGCTTCATCTTTACTTCAGCTAAACCAAAATGGCCTGGAGCTACATCTGACCCCCACCCCATCTCCCTAATGCTGTCAAAGAAAGCACCCACCATCTGTGAGCAAAAGCATACATCAGTCATCATAAAGTCATCATAAGCTCATAAAGTCATCCTAACTCCACCCTCCCCCAACCAAATAAAAAACCTCATAAAGTCTTGTCTCTGTCAATCAATGCATTTTCTGCACCAGTTCCTGCTCCCCCTCCCAGTCTGACCGTAGTGGTCACATGTGCCTGAGGTAAGTAAGATTGTGTGTGTGCGCGAGTGGGAAGCCGGGTTTGGGGTAGTGCGTGGCACTTGTAGGACAAGGGGGTGTCCTCTCCTCATGTCACATACAGTTCTGTGGACAGTGACTGAGTGCACCTCAAGGCTTTATTAGAGCAGATCCAGCAGAGCCGAAATTTGAGTGACCGTGACCTCATCTAACTGCGACCGCTGTCCACAGTCGGCCCACATCTGGCTTGGGCACTTTCCACAATTCTGCACATGTGCCGTCTCCCAAGTGGTGTTGTTAGCTATAGTGTCTGACCCCTGAACACAAGGAGAGTGTGACACCATAGCCACTTCCATGTGGCCCACCTGAACATGCCTCATGCCTCATGCCTCATGCTCCATGGTGTGACTCCAAAATGATTACACAAAGAGGACCGTTTCACAATGAAAGTTTTCTGTGATTTTGTCCTACACTCCTCTGAAGGTGACAATGTCCAAATAAGTTTTGGTGGGAAAGACTGAATAACAGAAAGAAAAATAAAATATGCAAAGTGAAGGAAATAAGTTGCTAAATGAGTGTGTCTTCACAACGGGATGGCATTGTTTGTACTGCCCAGAAATGGGTGTAGAAATGATGCTACTCTCCCATGTTAGGCTATATTGTATCTTTAACACTACGTAACCATGTTGACAGCTGGACTTTGACAAGGGCAATTTAGTTTAACTATCTTACTCAAGGATGCAATGGTCAATCTGCACCTGGGAATCTGGCCAGCAAACTCAAGTTCACAGACCCAGGTTTATACCGTACACTGCCAGAAGGCAACTACACCAGATCCTAAAAGATGTCACCCTCACATTTCTTGTATGGTTTCACTTCTGTCATATTTTTTCAGTGCCACCTGGGATTAAGAGATTGACAGATATAGCTGACACTCCAGGAACAGTCAGCTGGCCTTGAACAATTCCAGGAAATAAAATCCCATTTCTATTCTCTACTCTTGTCTTCCCATTTCTATCCAAAAAAAAAACATTCGGGAGAGACTAGCAGACCCTTCCTTTGTTTACGACCTGCTGGTTAATCCCCCTACCCCCTGTCCACTATACAATACATGCTGCCACTACAACAGCAATAGGACTTCCTGTGAACATAGTGTGACCACAGAGGCCTTGTACTAATCAGAGGGTCCTTCTCCATGGTGATTGGGTGACATTGTGAATGGTGGTAAAACTGGAGACCTATTCTTTCTCACCCCACACCCACACCTCATACCTCCCAAACCCCTCATTTACTGCAATCACACATCACACTTCATAAACATACACTGGCTCCACTGTCTGCCAACATTTCCAGTCCTCATCACTACAAATGTATGATATAACGTTTTGACCGTTAAAGCTATATGTAGAAGACCCTATTATACTTTCAATTGATAAAATAGGATTACAGTTATTTGGGGAAATTAATAAAGTGGACAATTATTACAATTATTATTTATTATGGAAAATTGCTATTTTTATTCACGTTCTGTGGGTGCCAAGTCGGAGGAAAAGAAGACAGAGAAAAGTACATTAAATTAGCTTTAACTGCAAGAATTAACTGCAGATAGATAGCTCATTGTTATCTTCATTATCACCTACACAAAAAGGTGAATAATAAAAAAATGAATCATCAGCGCCATAGATGTTAAAAGTTTGTACCCCTCCTACCTTTATTTGAGCATACAAAGGAGAATGGATTCTGTGTGACAAGAAAACTATTCACACATGTGTAAAAATTATTCACACATTCAGGCAAGCTACAATAAAAAAGCATTTTATTGCACCTGCAAATGTCAGTCAGCACTCTCAGCCAAACATATCGTCTACCTTTTCAGCTAGCTATGTCTTCACAACAGTCAAAAACAAAAAAAAAATTGGGCAGCCACCTGTCCATCCGTCTTGCCTTCTCAGAGATGTCACTAAAACATAGCCAATCCCACTAAGCCAGGTAAACCACCTCCAAATGTCTTGACATTTTCTCATTAAAACAGACACAATGTCTCCATTCCACCACTGCATTTTTTTTATTTATTTCATTCGGCCAATCTGTTTCCTGGTGATGAGTGGGAGGTGACTGACTGATAAGGCATGTTAACAATTGTGCCTGTCTGTGCCATCACTGCTGATTACATCTAACATCCTGAAATCTCACAACATCTTCCTTTTCCCTGCACTGCATGTGTGTGTGTGTTTGTGTGTGTGTGTGTGTGTCAGTGTTCACTGCTTGTGTATGAGTATGTGTGTCTCAGTGTGAATACATACTCATACTTTTGTGTGTGCATGTGCACATATTAGTAAGTGTGTTTGAGAGTTTATCACTGTGTGTGTGTGGCCACATGTGTGTTTCAGTGTGAGAGTCTGCAGGTGTGTGTGTGTGTGCGTGCGTGCGTGCGTGTGTGTGTGCATGTGTGTGAATGTCTCAGAGTGTGCGTGTTGTGTTTGTGTGTCTCGGTGTGAAACTGAGTGTATGGAAGCGTGTGGGGGCTGCTGATGCCCTGCTTGCCCAAGGAAGGAGAAACAATCAATTAAAGCAGAAATATGACAGCGCTGGCCTGACTCCCTCAACGGGTGACTGAACAGCAGAGTTAGCCGAGTTCACACAATCTGTCTCCTCTAATTCACAACCCTAAACTTCCCTCAGCTCTGCCCAAGACTAATTATACACATGCAGAAATCCCTCTCCCATTTTAAAAAAGCAAAGCTTATGCATGTAAGAGAATGTGCCACTAATTCAGTCCTACTGGTCTGAAGAATAAATGCGTCTACCAGGCTGGAATACTCAGAACCCAATGACTATTCATCAGAGCTACATAGATTCAAACCGTGTTTGTTAGGCATAATTTCAAATGTTACTGAGGCTCAAATGAATGCCTTTTGGCAATTGAGGAAGAAGCAGTGATGAAAAAATGTTAAATGCAGAGCTTGGTTTATTGGAAGTTCTTGTTCACTTTTTCATGATTATTGTGATGATTATTTTGCACCACGGCAGGGCTTGGCGCTGAATATGCATGGGCCCTGCTGTCAGCACACATAAACGCAGACGCAGTCACCAGACGGCCGTTTTGGGCTGCGGAGGAAAATGAACGGTAATTTCAGCAGATGTTAGCTGACAATTGGAGTGTGTGGGAGCCCCCAGGGAGGCTTGGGAGAGCGGGCGGACCCGTTCAGAGGAGTCCGGGCGATACGGAGAAGTGTACAGTCACCGACCACATGCGCGGCAGGCGACTGTCTCCCCTCAGGCCGAGGGGAGACGCAAAGGAAGTGACAGTTGCCAGGGCGTGAAGGAGTGCAAGAAGTGT
Organism: Albula goreensis; assembly: GCA_022829145.1. Taxonomy (NCBI): domain Eukaryota; kingdom Metazoa; phylum Chordata; class Actinopteri; order Albuliformes; family Albulidae; genus Albula; species Albula goreensis. The sequence continues at coordinate 23,557,737 of CM040746.1, read as the reverse complement.
GTGTCTGTGTGTGCATGTGTTCGTGTGAGAGGATGAGGGAGGTGTCGCTCAGGGCCAACGATATGCTCCTTCGCACAGTGGCGCTAAACTCTGTGCTCAAATTCACTGCTCTACTAGAAAGCTTCACCTTTGTTTATGAAGAGGTCCAAAGAAGGGGGCCCTTGAGGAAGGGCGGATTTTGGCCCCAAGCCCTCAGGCAAAGATACAGACCTGCACATGCATCTGCCTAAATCCAGCTGCTCACTGCTTATTTGCACGTGCGGAGTGATATGCATGCCACGCACTCACAGGACCCGACAGATAAGAGCTCCTTAATTGTGAGGTACACATGGCCCTGTCTACCCAAACCTGTCCCACAGGGCAAAGGCATAGCTTTGCAAGCAAATCCTGCATGTCTTTAAATACACAGCAATAAGCCTCTTTCCACAGAGTACTGTACTTCTCGCTGAACTTCCAAAAATGGCTATTTTTACTTGCACAAACCAACTAGATGAACTGGTGTCCTGGCGCTACTGAAATAGCTGGTCTGATATGCCTGATTACATATGGAAAAAAAAAACAGACCAAAGCAATTTTTCCATACTGAGTGGAAATTGGTGTAATTTTCTCCTGTGAAATGAACACAAAAAGTGCTATCAGTTTGGGGGCTCAAACAGGTGTGTGGAATTGGAAGCTAATGATTCCCATTTTAACAGCACAGAAAAAAAATGAGCCATTACTTTGATTCGGCTAAAATTAGCTGCTTTTTATTTTAATCATCTCCTTTGTTTGCTAGTGTCCATGAATAATTCAAGTGTTGGTAATTCAACATTCTTTTTCAACCTCTTTACAGTCCTCCTTCACATTGTTGTCATTAATGGATTTCAGTGACAAATGCTCACCTGGTTAACCACTAGCCAGAAAATACTGCCTGGATCTTCCCTGATCATTACACCTACTGTTAAATGGTAAAGATATGCAAAACCATCACTAGCACTGTCCAGAAACTCAATCAGACCGGAAACCGTAACGATCCCACATCACAGGCCATCATCCATCCCCGGGATCGATGTCATTTGCATAATTGACTTGGTTAAGGGAGGAGCAGACCGATATCTCCCTCGTGCTTTGCTCATAAAGTGAATATGGAGAGTCAAGGCAAGAAGAAGAAAGTCAGAAATGACAAGCATGAAAGACAGTGCTAGGTTAATGGATAGCACAGCGAACAGCCGACGGGAGACACATTAATATTCACTCGATCCCAGGCCCACTTTGCACTGGGAGATTTATGGAGCTCCATGTCAGACGCGGCGGGCTTTCCATTGTTCAGACACAATTTTTAAGAAAATGCACTTTGCCTCAGAGGGGTTCGAGAGAGGACCATGCTGCCACCCCGGTGTTTTATTACTCCAGCGGAAACTATCCATTCCTTTCTGTCTTCATCCGATACAAGAAAAGGCACAGTTGCAATTGTCGTAGCACATCCCTGTGGACATCAACATCTGAATGCAGCAAGACACAAGGGGGTTCAAACTAACTGCCTAACACATCTGAAATAACTAACAACACAACCACACAGATACACACACATTAACACACACACACACGCAAAGATTTAAGGCTGCAGTATCCCAGTTTATTTTGTTTTGCTTACAATAGAGAACAGCTGAAAATAAGAATGATAAAGGTACAGTATTCTTTTTCAGGCAACCAGAAATATGTGACTGGAGTGCTTAGTTTGTTTAAATGATAGATGTGTAGATGTGGACATTACAGGGAGCATAAATTATACCTAAAATTGGATTTGGAAGCACTGCAGGAAAAGGCTTTTAAAAATAAATAGCTGAATAAATAACTAGATGGGTGGAAGCTGGTGCCTCTATTTGCATAACATAGGACTTGTGGCATGGAATGAGGGAATTTTATAAGCTGGCACAGACTGAGACACTGGCTCGCACCCTCTATCCGGCTCTGCAAAATCCCCCCACCACCCAAAACACACACACACACACACACACACACACACACACACACACACACACACACACACACACACACACACACACTCCACCTGCACAGGCAGTGAGTCAGCACAGAACACACGGGCTATTCCGTTTCCATGGTGATGGCGCAAGCTGAGGGCAGAATTGACTAGCACTAAAGCACAGACGCTGCAGGAATATCAATGCCAACAGCAAATTTGGCATTGTAGCTGTCACAGAAATCAACAGCTCACAAACTGTTCAATGATGGCACATTATAACGCACACCCATCCCACTTTACAAGGACCAAGCTCCCCTAGCTACGCCACTCTTTTTGCCCATAGAAAACTTGAGAGGTCTCTGTCGTGTCACTGTCAACAGCTACATTCTTTACCAGAGAGAGTCTGTCAGGACTTGCAGAAACAGCCAACAAATACTTCTTGGAATGTGTCTTTGTTTTTCTTTTGATGTAAAATAACCATGCAAACACAAAGAGAAACATTGTTGACATTACTATAGAATACGAGGACAAAAGTCATTAGGAGCCCAGCTTGCATTGCAGAAGAATTTGCCTTTACAGAAAGATAGTGTGCTACTTGAATGGATGTCTAATTTATAGTTCTCTACTATAAATTAGCTATATCACCAAGTCAATTTTACACCTACACTCAGTTGAGTATATTTAGGGATTACATCTGCTTTGAAATACACCTTTATAAATGTGGCTTGGGGTTAATATAGTTAGGTTCAACAGAACTACAAAAGGAAATTAACAACTCCCAACAAGAATGTGAAAAAAATTAAGCATAAATGTTAGTATGCTCCACAGCCATGCTACATTCTTAATAAAGAAGATCAGGCATAATTAAAATTTCAGGGGATCAAATCCAATCATTGTTATCTCAAAATCAAAAGTACATGCAGTAGATGTTAGAAAATGAAAATGAAATGGAATACTGTACCTTCAGCATTTCTGTCCCATTTGTTGGTTAATGCCCCCTCCCCAGCCTTTAAGTGTCTGATCATTATAACTGGAAGTCCATGAATGCACAACCACAGTGAATTTGATCATGTCCACAACATTTTATTGAAATAAAAAATGATTTTACTTATAAAAAAGTTTACAAAATTTACAAGATACATTATTGCAAAGAAAATGAAATAAAACAAAGCAAATAAAATATGGTCAGATGGGATAGCTGCAGCTTTAAATACAGTCCAACTCACAAATGGTACACAGACATTAACATGTTCACAGAGGTCACGTGTTAAAAAAAAATAAAGAAAGGCAAAACTTCGAGCAAAACCTACCCAACACCTACAGTTACCTGCATGTATTAATCATAGCTATCCTGAATTTATGAAAGACAATTCGGCTGGACATCTAAGCATACTGTTTGTGGGAGACTTTCTTTCACTCCTACATCTTCTCACCTTGTATATATTGATGAATAGACAAGGTCATCGTGGTGGGTGGTGAACACACTGAAAGCTCAAAAGAAAATGGAAAGAAAAGCTTGAAAGGGAAAAATGACCTTAACTGATTTGCACCTGGCGAACCTACAGTGTCTACCACCCACCCCTCACCCCACGCCTTTGTTGCCAAATAAAACATAGAGCCACAGATTGTTTCCCTTATTTTTGTTGAAAGTTTAAATAATGTGCAAATGTTTACTTGGGGCAGTTCTCTCGAACAACAAATGACTGGAGTGCTGGGTGCTGTCAGGACTGAGCTACATGCAGGTTGTGCACTTTGTGAGGTGAACTGAACAAGGGCAAACCCCAGGAACTTCACAGATAAACCTCAAACATGACCTCTCTACATATAAAGCACTCATGAAACAAACATGGTACATTGGTAAACTGACTCAACCCATTCATCTCCTCATTCATACAAACAAACAGTCGCCACTCCTCATGAACATAAAATGTACAGGTGTGAATTCTCACTGATTGTCTTCCATATGCTTTAAGAGGTCAGACTAACAATTAAGTTTTGGTATACTTCAGAAAAAGGAACACATAATCCATCTATCTCTGGTCTGGATTTCTCTTTTCACAGTTTTTGTGACATAACGCGATCAAGCTCAACTTTCCAAGCTTTCTTTATGAATGTGCTTAACAACTGTCCTCAATATCAAGACCTCATTAGAGGCAGACAATTCCCGAATCCCAAAGTATGTACATTAAATAAAGTAAGGCACTTACAACGGCCAGGTGGAGGGATGGAATTACCTCATATCAATCTGTGCAAACTATTTATTTAAATCCCAGTAAATGAAAACTGCCTAATTAAAGTCATTTTTCAAAGGCCTGAGAGGATACTAAGACTTTGCATTCAAAAAGCAGAGCTGCAGTATAGCCCCTCCTTCCTACTGAAGTGTGCATTTTTTTCACCCTCTTTGGCCTCTGCAGAGCTGAGACATTTTAATAATTCAGAGCCCACTGAAAAAATGTTATCAAAGTGCAGTTTGCCAATTGAGTTTGACTGAATTCTGCCCCTATTTTCAAACAGTAATTTTCATGGAGCATGGTTTGAGGTAAAATTGATACTGTGAAAAAATCCTTTCTAAAAGATACTCAAGCTAAAAAATAAATTGCTAGAAAGGACACAATATCTAGTATTAAATAATTCTGATTTGGTAGGACACTGTATGTCCCTAAACTGAATAATCTTTCAAAATTTGAACAAACATTTGAATAAGTGGACAAATATGACAGTGTTTCCTTCCTGTATAGCTGCAAATATGTGTGTTCACACACAAAAAAATATTGCATTAGCTCCTTCATTTAAAACAAACACAGAGAAAAATAAAACCAAAAAATGAGAAGGTGTATAGCATCCACTTCAAATGAAGAAAAAAAAACCTCAAATCAAAATCAAAAAAGAGAATGCCTGCACTGTTTCAGGAAAAGGTGTGGCACACCTGCAGTGTGTGTATATAAGCGTGATGGTATTACACGATTTTTTTTTCAATCAGTCCAAATCCTACCACACACGGTTGGTCCACATAATGTTCCTGTCCAACCCTGCTGTGTTTAGGAAGTGATCTCCTACCTGTTTGTTGCTGTATTTCGGGGGGTTGGCCTTGTAGCTGTAATCCGAATACTGGTCCGAGCCGGTGGAGTTGTTGTCCCCTGTTCCCACGAAGGTGTTAGTGGCTGGAAGGTCTTGCACTGCCTGGTGCTTCTTGGAAGCTGAAGGAGACTGGGGCTGCAGCTGGATGGAGGGCAGTGGTGAGTTGGAGCGATAGTGCCGGCCCAGGTCGGGGCTTCCTGGGGGATAGTTCAGTGGCAGATGGATCCTGGGGCTGTCATTGACCCCATCATTGATGAGGTTGAACTTGAGGCTCTTCTGAAGACTGGCCTCTTCATCCTCCTCCAGAGGTTTGGCTGGCTTTGGGGCTTTTCCTTTCTTACCCTTCTTGGCTTTGCTGCTTTTGGGGCCCTGCTTTGGTGCATAAAGGTCCTTAGTCTCTTTCTTGCCTGCCTGATAGCCACTCTTTGCCTCCTTCTGGAGGTGGTGGCGGATAACCACCACAATGACGATGACCAATATGACCCCAGCAATACCTGCCAGGCTTCCATATAGAATATTGCTGCGCTGGGCAGCCTGGTTGTAGTCTGGGTCACCTGCAATGTCTGTGTCCAGCGGGGTGTACAGGCTGTGTCCAACCAGTGACTCCACCAGTGTTACGTTGCTCATGGTCTCATTGACATAGATGTGTACCAGAGCAGTGGTGTGCCGTGGGGGCTTACCTTTGTCGCTCACTCTCACCACCAGCCTGTGTAACCCATTGTGTTTGCGAGTGAACTCTTTTGCCAGAGTAATCTCCCCATCGGTGGGAGAGATGCGGAAGAGACTATGGGGGTTGCCACCAGTGATGCTGAAGACCAGCTCCGCATTGGGTCCAGTGTCAATATCCTCAGCCTCCACTCTCTCCACCCGCGTATCAGGACTGGTGAGTGGGGGCAGGTATTTATAGGAGGAGTTTGATGGTTTTGTGACATAGGGAGCATTGTCGTTTTCATCCAGGACATTGATAGTCACGCCCACATAGGAGGATCTGGGTGGGTCTCCTCCATCGACGGCCTTCAGACGGAAAGTGTAGGTGCTCTCTTTCTCCCTGTCAAAAGAGATGCTGGATAAGATGGTGCCGGTGCCATTCTGGATGACAAATTTGCCGCTGTTGGGCTCCACAGACAGATGGACGCGAGCATTCTCCCCTTTATCTGCATCAATGACAGTTACCATGCCAACAGGGCTAAGTGGGGGCATGTTCTCCAATACAGAGAAGCTGTAGCCACTCAGCATGAATTTGGGGTCATTGTCATTACGGTCCAGCACCTTTACTACAACTGTGGCAGTGCCCCGCAAACTTGGGACGCCCTTATCTGCTGCTGCAACAAGGAATTCATATCGCTCCCTGTGTTCACGGTCCAACTGGTTCCGTACCCGTACTTCCCCAGTGTTGGGATTGATTTCAAACAGCCCCTTAGTGGCTGAGTCCATGTTAATGCTGTAGGTGAGTTCAGCATTAGTGCCACTGTCTGCGTCTGTGGCCACAACATCCAGAACCTTGTCTCCTGGTTGATTCTCCTCTGCAAAGTCTACCTCAAATAAGGATGGGGAGAAGACAGGCGAGTTGTCATTCACATCCGTGACTTGAACCTTCAGTGAGTTTGTACTAGAGAGAGCCGGGTTGCCAGAATCCACTGCCACAATCTCAATCCGGTACTCTTTGACTCTCTCATAGTCCAGGAGTGTAGTTGTTTGCAGGAAGTACTTCCTCTTGCGGTCATTGGGAGACTCACTGGCTGGCCGCAATTGGAACGGGACATCCCCTGCTACCACACAGGTTACGACAGCATTTTCTCCCTCATCTCGATCAGATACCTGGACCAGCGCCACTGGGGTTCCAATGGGCATGTCCTCTGAGATATTAGCCACCCCATCCTGATGGGTCACCAGCCCAATGCCACGAATCTCGATAGTGGGTGCATTGTCATTCTGGTCTTTCACATTGATAACCACGGCAACTCTGGAGGATTTTGAGGATGGCCCTTTGTCCCGTGCCACCACATAGAACTTCAGGATGCTGACATCCTCTCGGTCCACCAGCCCCTTAACGTAGATGACTCCAGTGGAGCGGTCAATCCGCAGCAGCCTCTGGACAGCCTCAGATGCCTGATGCAGATTGTATTCAATCTCCCCATTTGGCCCCATGTCAGAGTCATTAGCCTTTACCTGCAGATACACAAGAAGCAAGCAACATGTCAACATCTACATGGCATTCTCAATGTTAAATCATAGCAAAGGCTTATTCGTGACAGCATCAAGGTTTCATAAGTCAACTTCTGATACACTTAGAAGAGTCACATTAGAGGTTTTGGGATCAATGTAACCAAGTAGACTCTTTTACAGTGGGCTATTACAATGTTAGTTTTTAGTTCGTTACAGCTGATAAGAGGGGGTTCCAGTCATCTAACTTCAATTCAACATAAACTTTAACTGAACTCCAATTAAAAAGTAAGCATTCATAAAATTCCAATTCCACTGTTCTTGCAATTCTAATTCATTATGTCCCTACTTCATGAAAATTTAAGTATATCTGAATTTACACCCATAAATGTATCTTTGAATCTGAAAATATGAACCCCAGTGCAGTGATGGTCACATAGACACTAACACACGTTATACATTTTTACCAAGAGGACGGTAAAATATTTGTGAAAAATAGAAGTACATTGTGTGTGTATGCTTGTGTTTGTACATGAGAAGACTGCATAGCTGGTGAAAAGTGTGCATGATCTGCTGCCTTTACCAATTCTGCCTTAGAAGAGTATATGCAGAGTAGTGCCTGAACAAAGCCCTCATTTCCTTTAAAGCAGGATGTAAAATGTGTTATGTCTCTTTATTTGAGTCATACCCTCTCTTCAAACAATGGGCATATGAAATAATATAACTCCTCCATCCCAAAGATTTTGTAATTTGAACATTTTTCTATGGCTTTAGGTCACAACTGCTCAAGTAAAAAAAAAATATGATGTGGAAAGAATCTTTGAATTGGACTTGATATAATGGATTAATTGTTGACAAGAAGATTAGCAGTCTTTAAAAACAACGTTATGCCTGAACACTTGCCTCAGATTGCTCTTGGAAACCATCCAGCTCTGCGGCTAGTCTAATCTTCACGGTGCCCACATTTGCACTTCAATTCAATATGCAATTCTCAGCAATTGTCGATAATTCACTACTGTTTTGTAAGCTTGTATTTAAGCCACTAGACATAGGATGGAGAAAAATCAATGGTTGTATAAATATGATTCAGTTTCCTTGTTTCCTTAACCCTAAACCCAGAAGTGTTGGAAGGCTGCCCAGAACCCTAGGCTCATCCTGCAGGACAGCACTTGTCAGGCATGTCTCTTGGGCTGAAATGCACTTGTGGGGAGGTGAGTGTTGTGGTTTGACAGTTCCGGTTTCACTGCATCTCAAGACACCTCCATTTGTTAATTGCTTCTGGTGCCGGACCTGACACAAGACACCCTAACCCAGCAGCAGCAGAAAGTGGAGAAAACAGACTATTCTATTCCATTCTCACCAAGGTGGACTTTACCAGTGACCAGTACTTCAAGTCTGCAGTGCTCTGCAAACCAGTATTACAAGCAATCACATATATTTTCAAACCAGTCTACGCTTGTTCTTCCACCAGTAAATCTACAGCCAACGGATCAGGCGATTTCGCTTGACCATTAGTGCCCTAATAGTGTGTATCTGACTGGCGGACAGCAATGCTGACGACTTGACAAGTGTATTACCTGCAGGACAGAGTGTCCAACGGGGCTGTTCTCTGACAGCTCGGCCTCATAGTTCAGCTTCTCAAACTTGGGGGCATTGTCATTGGTGTCGGTGATGGTGATCCTGAGCAAGGCACTGCTTTGGCGTGGAGGGCTTCCCCCATCCACCACTTTGATGTTGAGGTCGTATGAGTCTTTTTGCTCACGGTCCAGATTTCCCATGACGATGAGCTGGGGCAGCTTCTCTCCCTGGTCATCTGCCACCTGTAGGCTGAACAGTGCTGCAGCATCTGGCCCGGTGGTCAGGGAGTAGTCAGCAACCCCATTGTTCCCCGAGTCCTTGTCGCTGGCGACAGGGATGTTGAACAGTGCCCCCACATGAGTATTCTCAGGAATGGGAATAGTGAGAATCGGTGACGCAAACTGTGGTGTGTTGTCGTTCAGATCTTGCACCTCGATCCGCCCTTCGATCAGCCGTGGACCTTGGTTCTGGTTCAGGTCTGTAATGGACACTTCAAACTCAAGGAAGCAAGGGTCCTCATCAAACAGGTTCCGGCAGTCCTTCAGGGCCTCCCTATCGATAGGGACTTCGGTGGTGAAAATGTCGCCAGTTTTACCATCAACCCGTAGGTAGGGGGCTCCAACCTCCAGCTTGTACAGGTGGCCTGAGTCAGGGAGGCCCTGGTCAGCAGCCAGGCTGCCCACTAGGGTGTTAGGGGGCTGCTCCTCATGCAGCTTGTAGACAATTTCGGATTCAGCCGAAAGCTGGCCACAAGACCCCAGCAGCACGGCCCACATCAGTGCAGCGCCCAGCAGCAGCTCCATCATGCTACTGACTGGCACTTCAGCCTGTAAGACAAACACACACAAAACTGTCAGCAAGCCCCTACTCTCTTCCATGACATGGATGCCACAATTTATATGGCTCGGGTGCAACTTCACAAAATAATGCTTAAAACTGAATATTGAAAAACAGATGTTTGTCTTTATTTTTCTCTATTAACAATATCAAAATGTTACACTCAGCAAAGAGTTTTCTACACTGAGCCCTCACATTATGCCCCTTCATGAAAATGGTCTGATCAGTATTTGTGCTTGTTCCATAAAGACACACGAGAGGGCCATTAGGACAAACACCATGCAATTATATCACAACTTCCTTTCCACAGCACATATGCAAATGCACCTGATACTAATTGGGTGATCTACAGATATACCTGTGGCTAAATCCCCATTGATGTAAAACAAAAAAAAAACTAAAAGCAAAAACATATAAAACATAATTATTTGGAAATTATAAGCAGGGGCGTTGCACCGGGTGGGAAAAGGATATTAAGTATACAGGGCCCAAGGGTTTGAAGGAGCCCACAAAAATCTGGGATTTTTTTTTTTTTTTTTATAAAGAGTTGAAGGGCCCTCACAGCCTGCCTGTGCACATGACCCAGAATTTCTAGCTATGCCCCTGACTAACTAATGTCAAACTATACCTCCATACACAGAGAAAACATAATTCATCAACTTTAGGTGATAGGGAACTCAATGCTATGCACTATGAACATATAATCTCAACTCCTAAAAATCTTATATAGACAGTCAGGAGTTGATGTCTGTAATTTTGAAAGAGTCTTTTCACTTGGTCTATATCCCTGTTTTCAAATGAATATGATATAGCTTATATCAAAAAAGTGTATTTATAATTGTTAAATCTGCCCCACAACACCATCACAAAGTGCTGATAAACACAATGCAAATGTATCCAGTACGATGCTTCTTTTTGATTCCTAACCTGTTCTCTTTTTTTATTAATTACCGCTCTCTATTTTAGGTCCTGCTTTGATCCGTATTCCCCGAGCGATACATTTCTTCTCTTTTTCCCCCTTTTCCAGCTGCAATTTATTTTAGACTTTAATTATTTCCTGAGCAAGTAGATGTCTTGCCGGAACTTGAAAGAGAAGTAGAGGGGTCATCGGGGTTAATTCATCCGGGCTCTCCTGCCCTTGTTTTTGGAGACTTTTTCCCCAAGATAGCCCACGGGGGGTGGGCAGAGGGCGGGCCAAACCAGACTTAGAGTAGGAAAGAGTAATGACCCCACCCCCACACCTCCCAGCCCCTGCTGAGTCCCTCTGAGGATCCCTGGCTGACATTATTCTATGGCAATCAGGAACCACTGCCATTTCAGAGAGAGCAAGAAAGAAATGGAAAATGGCAGAACTAGAGAAATGGGAGAGAAGAAGAAAGGGAGGGAGAGAAATTATTCAAATGAATGTCTGTTACAATGAAAAAAAAAACACCATTGCTAGGAGATTCTCCATTCTGTTTCCCAGGAGATCTTTTAATGAGGGAAAATGAGGAACAAGGTCAGAGTTTTTTGTTGTTGTTTTATTTTTTTTGTTTCTCCCACTGGTCACTTCGGATTTTAAACATTCAGGAGGAAAAGTTGTATAATTTCAATCAACTTTCACACTGTGAAGCAAAGCAACTGAGACAAAGCCATGCTAGGCCAAGGAGAGCACAGGCACTAGCCTACCTTCTATCCCCTCTCTACCCAAGGCAAAATTAATAACCTACATACATAGAGGAATAAAATAAATAAAGCTGAATTTTCTTTTTGATCCATTAAGGTTAAGGTCAGATGGCTTTGATGTAGCTGGCTGTGGTAATTGCAGGGGCCCTACTGCACTCGCAGAACCGTTTCCTGTTAATGCGGCTCTAATGAGACGGTGCGTGAGATTAGCGCACGGAAAACCAAGACCCTGTACCTGACCTCTGCCTGAACCGAGGCCCAAGAGAGTAAGTCAACCAAATCACACACACACACACACACACACACACACACACACACACACACACACACACACACACACACACACACACACACACACACACACACACACACACACACACACCACATAACAAAAATATGTGTAAGGTTGGGGGGGAAGTGGGTGGATATTGTGAGGTGAGAGGTCCCTGTTTCTGTCCACAACTGCTTCACCTGAGAGCCCCAATAAATGCAGCCATACACATGTATGACAGAGGCTTGAGTATCTGTTCCCTTTAACAGCCATCTGCATACAGTAATAGCATTTTCTGACAACATTTAAAGGGTGTATGGTCTATATGCATGGACATTGCTACAACAACCTCACAAGGGATCCTATTAAACTGCACAGTAATAAAGTGTTAAAAAAAGAAAATCAATGGATTCCTTCACCCAAACACCCCCCCCTCAACAAAAACCTCTTTCACATCCTCCACAAGGCATTGCCAAATATCTCACAGCAAGATCAGTTCACTTTTTCCACTGCCGGGTGGCCTTCTCTGCCTGGGGCATTTCGCAAAGCACTGCTGAAGGACCTGTGAAACCACCACCTCACATTCCCTCGCACCGGTGGGAAAAAACTGTGAAAAAAATGAGTCATTCCAAACATTCAAGAAACCCTGAGCTCCATGAGTATCAGTCCCAGGGTGGGAGCTCTGTGCATGTGGAGCTGGGTTGAGTTATTACGGGGTTTAGCGGGGCGCACTGCGGTTAAGATTGACGGTGATGGAGCTCTGAGAGACCTCATCGTCACACGTTCTCCTTCTCTGTGGTCACTGAACCCTGACAAAGAGGAGGCGGGAGGCTGTGCTCCGCCTGGCTGGGCTCTGGAGAGGACTCTAGCCCCCCGAACATTTTTCAAACGGCGGGGCTTCCCACATGGGACCCCTGCTCTGCTGGTTATTGTGTTCCCACACTCCGGATGCTGCAGGACACTCTAGGGTGGACAGATAGATGGGAGGGGTGTCTGGGGGATGGGTTACACTACAAGATAATCTGGAGAAGCCAAACGGACAAACAAAAAACAAATAAACTGTACCAGACTGTTACTCTTCTTAACGCAGTACAAGCAGGGAGGGGGGAGGGTGGATTCCCAGGCTAAAGCCTAAGCACAAAGGCTGAGCCCATCTTGAGAGCACTGGCAAATGCCTGCATTGTGATACAAAAAACAACATTCCACTGAGTCTCGGTGGTGGGGTCGTTACAGGCCAGCATAACTGGACACAGCAGGCCAAAAATCTGGACCTATGTCCGCATATCACACCTGGCATCGCACCAATTCCTGCCTGAATGGGCCTGGCAGGGGACACGCTATTTGGCTAAAGAAATGCGCACAGACGTCAGGCACCAACACATTACAATCACAATACAGTCTAACAATGGGCTATTTGCCACGATTACAGGCCTCCGCTTAAGCAGTCAGGGCTTCATTTACTGCTGTGCTACTGTTCTGGCTCAACAATCGCATACACCCTTAAATTCAATGCACTAGTAGAGGTAGATTACGACTTCCATAATTTAAAAAGACACTTCCCTTTTAAACTAGAGAGAGAATCAGTGATGGAAAATCATATTTTTTTAATTTATATATTATTACAAGAATCAGTTTCTTCTGCACAATGCTAGCTTGTTTCTCACTACACTCTACCATTTTAAATGAAAACCAAACATTTTAGAAAATGTGCACACACACACACACAGCCAAGCCAACACAAACAGAATTATCAGAACATTTAAGTTTCAGAAAATCTATGACAGGTTATTCATCATACTCAACCCTGTCACCTCACATTGTCCAAGAGACGATGGGTGGTTCAGTCCATCGATATCATACTGGTCTGAGCATCTGGTGCCTGCCAGGAAGGCAAGCACATTTCCCCAAAACATAAAGAGCTTATTTCCTTGTTGATGGCTTCAAGCATACACAATGGTGTGCCAAAAACAATGAGAATTGCTCAGCTTGCAAAGCAAAATAATTTTGTCAACAGAAACTTTTGTAGATAGAGATGAATAGTTTATGACAAAGCCCTTCTATTGCAGAGTGACGTTTAAAATGACTGTACACCAAAAGGTGAAACAGACACCAGCATAAAGGTTCTCAGGACTTTACCATGGAAACAGGCTGATCTAGGTTGCCCCTCCACAACTCCTTAAGAAATTGTACACACTCAGAAAATAGATATCCTAGGGCTTGTTCAAAAAAATAAAAAAATAAATTAGAATGTCACACTTATGAAGGCACCTGTGGCCAGACAAGACAACCCTGGAAACAGCTGAGTACCTCACAGGCCGACCAGCTCCCTCTGCAGTCAACAATACTGCAATATTTATCCACTAAAGGGCAAAAGCCCTTGGCGTTGTGGATTGGAGGATTGTTGTTTAACTCCCAATAGTTTATGCAATTAGGTTTTCATATGAGCCATGGGCCTACACAAGCATATATGATCCACGCAACCAAGTAGCCTGACAGGAGTGCAGAAAAAAACTTGCTTGTATCCTCTGGAGCCCCATTCAGTACCACACCCTTTTCCGCAGACAGCAGGTGCCTGGGGTCATCCCTGTACACCCTCTCTATGCAGGCTGGTGAGATGGCACAGGTGGAGGGAAGGACAAGTACATCATATACATGGCACTTGAGAGCTCTGCATCTCTAGTGGTCAGGCCTCTGTTCTATGCTTAAATGAACTGACAAAAGAGCTGCACTAAATGCAGGTTTTTTTTTCCTGTCCCTGGCATGTTTTGCTCCACCAATCCCTTTTCCAAGTGCTGAACAGTGTAAGTGTTTTGTGAATAATTCTTTACTAAGTACTTTTCAAATAATGTAACATAATCACTTGAGAGTAAGGGCATTTTTTAAAAATGAAAAACCACTAAATCACACATTATGTGAGAGCTTTTTAATGAAAAAAATGTGAGTAATAAATAACACAATGCCTCCAGGACATGCCCAACAAAACATCATCTGAAAAGGGTGGAATGAATATTCTTCCTAACTCTCTGCCTGCCCCCTTGCTCCAGAGAGCCAGTAGTGGTGTAAACCCAAACCCTGGGGCTATGCTGAACCGGACAGAAGCAGGATGAGGAGACCCCCAGCACAGTCGGGCCATTCTGCTGGGACAAACAGGATTCTAGGGCTGCTGCCTCTTGAGAGGATGAATTCTGGAACCACACTGTCCCAGGGTGGGTGGTCTCTGCCCCCTTCAGCCCCAAACAGGGAGGATTGCTTTAATCATCTCATTCAGCCATTGTATGGCCAGATTAGTCTCTATTCGGATGCGGCAACTGTTGCAGTGTTGCTTACCAGCCTTTGACATGTATCCTGCTGCTCAGTGAGGCTGGGAAACACTACAGCTAATGGATAGCCAGTACATCACAGCCCTGCTGGCTGAAGCTGTACCCAGGGATGACAAACACTGCCACTTTACAAAGTTATTTTACAATGATGCTACTCAACACATTTGAACTACACTCTAATACAATTATACAACACACTGTATCTCTACACTATGATACCAAACAGTGAGTAACCTTTGCCAGGATATTACATTTAAAAATCACTAAAATTATGAACACTGGGATAGGCTCCATACCCCTAGGATGACACAATAAAAATATGCCACACACAAAAACCCAAGGCTAATTATATACTTAAGAAGTAATACAAATTCTGTACTAATGCACTTCACACAGTCATATTGACCACTGAATTACCATTTTACACACTGAACCCCAGTCATGTCACTACACTGTCCTGCACACTAAGGCACTCCACTCTAATTGTACATTATTTGGTTTCCCTTTAGCTCTGAAATCTTCTCAGAATCAGATGAAAGCACCAGCTAACTACCCACACATTCACCATGTGAACATGCAGCATAACAGATCAGAAAAAAAGTGTCAAACATTATCTAATGCATGAGTCTTTTACTGGATACTTTTCCTCATTCATGTTATCATCCATTTTAAATACGTTCAGAGATATGCAATCACACATTTACAATTTCACAGTGTCTGAATGAAATAAATCAGACCTTTTGGAATATGATTTGTGTTGTTTAAAAAACCGCATAAAGGCAAGACAATGAACTGATAACAACATGGACTTCACATGCAATGACAAATCTGTAAGATTAAGACATAAAGGAATAAAATTATATTTCACACATATGTGAGTAACATAAACGTGAACAACATGTCGACGCAGCACTCAAGGCCACACCCTTTTCGTAGCTCAGTTTGTTACTGAGATGCTCACCAGGCATTTCCTTCAATTACAATTAAGATGCAAAAACAATCTGGGATTACTGTTTGTGGACAGATGGAGCTAAAGTCTAATTATACATGCACAGATTAGCAATAGATGGGATATAATATCTTAATAAACCATAGGGCAAACTCCTTATCGGAACTCCCAACAATTTAATTCACGTGGTTTGACGCCGTCCACATTTAATGCAAGTTAAATTAGAATTCAGATCAAAACGGAACAGTCCTCTTGATTCTGTTGAGCGGTCTCAATACTGTTGCGTGCACCTAGCTAATTGCAAAGTATGCACAATCACCGTCGACGCGTTCACGCGACATCAGGCATTTTTGAATAAACAGTGACCATGAAACCAAATCAGCTGCGGTCTGACAGAAGCAATCGCATTCACCACACCAATTTCCAAGGGTCTAGCGCGAACAGTGGAAAACTCATCAAAAAAAGCAATTTCAAGTTTTCTGAATTTTAATGAGGGCTTTAGAGGACGTGTGGTCTCAGATCCTTAATTACACACAAATATTTGCAAAACACATAATGAAATGCAATTATTTCAGCCATTTATCTATTTGTTTCCACCTAAATCGTAGAGCATGCAAAACTCTGAACATATCGTGACATTTCAGATGTATTTCATCCGAGCAAATTGAACTGTAATGGTATAAAAATGATATGGAGCTAACAACCGACATGAATGTGTCCATTGTGCACAACTAAATAAGATCAATGTTGTTTCCAACCAAAGAATGTTTCAGTTTAAGCACAATTTTGCAAGGCGGAACTACCTGATAAAGTCTAGATGGATGAGAAACTCGCATGTATTCCACAGATTTTAAAATACAACTGCGTCAATTCGGCCTGAAACCAATGGCTGTTTCGCTATAGCTGTTTGTAATTCAATAATTCGCTAACTAACGTAATAAAGCCTTCATTAGGGGACGCCCCCCTGTTTCTATTTATTTTAATGGCAGGCCTATTCTGCGAAAAGGCCGCGCTTAACCTCGGTTGGTTTACAGTACGGTAGTGTTCTCAAATCTTTCAGTAAAATAAAGTTCATACTTAAATGTAGCGGTTAAATGGTATTGATGGCTGCTTATCCTCTGGAATTTGTATAAAAAAATAAATTCATGGAAGCCACTTACTCAAATCACTGAGGTTTTTTTCCCATCTCCCGCGCATTTTGCTTTTCACCCGTGCGGTTTTGGACCACACCATTAATACTACATTTTGAGCGGGTTATCCTCGTTTTGGAAAATGATGTTGTCACCAAAATACCGATTTTAAATAGGATATGAACATAAAACAATGAATGTAAAACATATCGAAAGCTGGAAAATTAAAAGAACAAAATAACGTTGTGTTAAGACTATCCTCACGGGGTGTGAATCTTAAATTCACAAATACAATGCAGTATTTTCAGTGCATATACTTACTGGTCAGAGTAAGCAAATTATTGAAGAGCTACACTTCCTCGTGGACTAAGATAATGACGAATTATGAGGAAAAAATAGAATATTATTACATTTGTTGGCATGGCACCACAGTCATAGTTCTAACTTTCTAACTTGAAAAAAAAACCGCCAACATAAAATGAAGGGAAACACTATCTGGACGGACGAAACCAAATTATATCTGGCCATCTATGTTTGGATTTGCGTTTTCAGTGGTGTGTGTTCATGTCTCAGTTTAATTTTGTCAGCTCACAATACAGACAAATAAAACAAAGCTTTACATTAATTGCTCAGTCAGCTTACATCGATCCGATTTTAATAGCGCGAAACCCAGCATGTAAATGAACTTGTGTGGCACTTGAGGCGGATTGGCATTTACCCAACATTGGGGCAATGCACTATTTAGAAACGGAGCTTGAGGTACCAGCGCCCGCGGCACTGCTCCGGAGGTAGTCGACTCCTTCCTAATCCCCAATTGGAAGCCAGAGTTCTGATGGACAGCTGTCTGTCTGTGAGGAACTAGTACTGATGGGAATGTACGTCGCTTTAAATCCCACTTCAACACACTGTCGTTTAACCTACTGTCTTGATCGAAATTGTCTACAGCCTACACTCTTTTGGAACTAACTAGGACAAACAAGTCAGTCTTCACAAATAATTAATCTTTTTACATATATTCCCCAGACACTTCCGGTAAAAATAATTATTCGTAACCGATAGAAATAATCATGTCTTGTCGAATGCACATCCATATGATAACGATTTAAATGATGAAATGATTATTATAATAACAAGTCGACAGCTTTGTGAATATGTATGGACAATATTGCTAACATCCGCAAAGAAATATCGGCTCGCTTGTGGCAGAGGGCCATGGTTTAGAAATGTATTTAAAACCCTTATTGGAAAGATCTCGACTAATGAGAAAATAAAAGAAAGAACGAATGTAATGGGAAAGGAACATTCACTGCGTCCATGCAGTTCGTGGCCTGTGATTACATTTTATGCAGTGGTTGTCTGATAGTGCATAGCTATTCAAAATACTACATATTCTTCTGTTCACTAAGTGTAACTTTTTGAGGATGCGAGAGCAGTTTTACACACAGACCTGAATAACAGGTTTCGAGTCGCCGTGTGCAGTGTGTAGAAGGCAGCTCTGGAGAAGCCAGAAAGACCGGATTTCCCAGTTATGACACGACTGAGAACTAACTATTGATTACAAAGACTACTAGTGTCGACAGCAGAGTACACTGTGCTGCCAAAGGTAATACGTAAGCAAATTGCATACGCTTCTTTCCTTCTTCCAGTCTTCGATTCTATGACAATCTGTTAGTGAGAACAGGAGTGTCAGATCCAGAGGGGTGGCTTGAAAGAGCCTTTAAGAAGCCACAGGTGTTATATGCGAACAGTCCTGTGAGCTAAAAAGGTGAGCTATGAAAGAAAGATATCAAAGCGGAAGTGTGACAAGGAATTAATCATTGAATGACAACCACGGGCAAGGACAGCAGGCCACTTTGTGTCAAATTGTACGATATTTAACCAGCGGGTTGGTGCGTTGGTCCATCTCGTTATTTGCAGGGCACGTTGTGTCGGCTGTTTGTTCAACATTATTATAGTCTTTCCTATTTATATTCGTCCTAGTATTTTGTCAGATTAACAACATCCTCAGCATTGCATAGTTGTAAATTATATAGCTAAAAGTATGAAAGTTCAGGTCGCATAATATAGAAGAAACTTTGAGAAATCTATTTCAATCGACATGGGAGAATGGTCAATGCGATTTCCATCTTTAAGAGTTCCATAAAAACTGACGGACAGCCGGGGACTCCCGAATGATAGATGTTAGGGAGCAATTTTATAACCGGGGATACAGGCTAACTGCTTCCTCGGATAGTCTACATGCTCACGAGAGCCCAGTCTTTCAAATAGAGATCGATATTCGTAGTGTAGGGGAAAACATCTTACATCTGTACTAATCAGAACGCACATCATGCAGTGAATACAAACTGCAAGCACCATGGAGGCACACAAGTGTTCCCTTCATCCGCGGAGCAAAGCGGGCCAGAATTTTCTACACCTGCTAAACAAGCTCTCTTGTGAAATAAATACTAACAACTTAATAGCAATAATCTGTATCGCACCTCTTGCCCACAGGTATCTCAGTTATAATTTACAGATAAACAGGTCAAAATTGTGATTGTCAAAAATGAACGTGATTACTAATAAGGGAATAAAACCTGGTTAGAATTTAAACTATGGAGTTGGTGCTATCTCATGACGCATTTCGGAATATGTTCCTTCGGTGTCAAAAAACATATTTAAGGTAGTCATAAATATGTGAGAAATAGCGAAAATCATTTTAACTTTATGTTACATCGAAATTAATTTGAAACTTAAGAGGAAATGTGTAAAGCATTCGACAATCAATTGAGTGGGTATACACTCCCACTCTCTCTCTCTCTCTCTCTCTCTCACACACACACACACACACACACACATGTGTATGTATGTATGTATGTATACTCTCTCTCTCTCTCTCTCTCTCTCTCTCTCTCTCTCTCAAAATCACCAGTAAAGTGTGTTAAGTTTGTACCTTTGCGGGCAGTCACTCCTCTGTCAACCGGCACCGTGCGCTTCTGTCGGGCTGGGAGCCGCGTCCCCTCTCCGCTCCCGAAAGCAGCCACTTCAGCACTGAAAACCCCCAAAAAAGAATCCAGAATTCAGGAAAATGCAATATCCCTGGTGTGAAAAATCCACCCGAACTACCAGGGACTGCTATTCCGTCTAGTTCCAGGAATCCCAGTAAAGGTCCGATAGATTATGCTACCGTCTGAATGATGTACAGATAATGAGTCGAATTTTGAGGGAGGAAATGTCAGATACTTGTCCGTCTTCTTCAGTTGAAGGAACCCGAAAAGGTAGTGCAACTCTGAACCGGTGTCACTGCATTCCGTCGCTAGAACATTTTGCGACTGCCACTAAGCTAATATGCCACCATCCCCACTGTCCTCACTGCTGAAATTGTCCACTGCTTGCGGAGAAAATAATTTACAATGTTTTGTCCATCGAGTGCCAGATTTGGGAATTCTCCTCTGTCTCTTTTGCAACAATTGGGGGCTGCCTCAGCTTCACTCGTTCAGTGGTTCACCTTGCGCGGCTGAGAGATGCATGTGTGAGTGAAACGATTTCCAGACGATTGCTCCTCTCTCCGCGGAGCTCCTCTCCTCTCTCTCTCTCGCACATCTAAGCAGAAACAGCAAGGAGGAGGAGCTTAGCAGGATCGTTCGCTTCACCAGATTCCCCAGTTTCACATGATACAATCTCTTAATAAAACATTTTATTTAGTGTACTTGTCGAGGCTGTTATGGGAGTATTACATTCATTCGGTTCATTTCGGTTAATTTAGAATATTTATTAGACATGTTTATAATGAAAATGACAGGTTAAGTTTTGATTATTTAGTTTACATTTTGTTTCTCAGGCAGACATAATCTTATTTTTAAGCACTGGAAACACACTATTTACACTTTTTGTCAATGTGTGTATTATAGAAAGTGAGGGCTCACAGTAGAATAGCAAATGATATTGCGCGTATGTAATATGATTTGGTTGTATGTGCAGAACCACAACATTATGGAAATAAGTCAGGTTCTGGAAATATATGAAAATACTGTCAAGTTCCATTAAAATTCCATTATGATGATGAGGATTATTATTATTATTATTATTATTATTATTATTACAAGCGGTCCATTGAACCTTATGCGTTGCGTTTCCCTTAGTTGACTACTGTTACAACAAGACCGTAGAAGCCTATGGGTCGAATGCCGAGTTCGTGGCTCGTTGGTATGCTTTAGGATCAACTCAGCAGGAAGTGTTCATTGTTCTCTTACCGCCACCTTCAGGATGTTAAGTGAATTTAGTTTACCAGCACAGTCATCAAAAGCCAATGTAGGTGTGCCTCAATACGTTCAAGTATTAGAAGGGTGAATGAAAAAGTTAGAATTAATGTCC
The DNA here is from genome assembly GCA_022829145.1 of Albula goreensis. Lineage (NCBI taxonomy): Eukaryota > Metazoa > Chordata > Actinopteri > Albuliformes > Albulidae > Albula > Albula goreensis. The sequence continues at coordinate 23,536,430 of CM040746.1, read as the reverse complement.
TGAAGGTCTAATCAGTTAAATGCAACCTGTGGCTGGGGATATTTTAAGTACCCTCAACCTTGTCCCCATACATTGCAGCCTCGTGCACACAGCAGAGACACAATTATTTCAAATCAGTGAATTTTAAGCTTTTCTCATGGAAAATGCAGAAGAGATTACTTAACGCACATGATAGGCCTGTATATAGGAACATTGAGGGTCCAATGGGTGGATTGTGTTGGCCTTGGACATGTTACATCAGGTACCTTTGGTTTGAAAAAGTGCCATACCCAGAGTTCAATGCACACTTAAAACACAATTTTTATTTTCATTAAATTTTATAGAGTCATTTCAGATACATTACATGAAGACGGTCAGAACACATAAGTTTGGTTACACAAGGTCAAGGCCTTTGTGGACCATAATAGGTTAACCAAGCATTGAATTAATCAAATGATTTCTTTCAGTTCAAGTAGGCCTGAAACAATTAAAACTTTTATTTGTTAAACAGGTCAGACATGTATCAATAGTGTTGATTTCATGGCACTCTCTCCTGTCATTGGATTAACTTCCTCTTAAATCATACCATGTTCTATATCTGGTAAAACCCATACCAAATATGACTTATTGTCAGCCCACACTACTCATTGTATCCTCCTGCGAGTTCTGTCCAGATTCTCCTCCCACAAGGTGACCGCATGCATAATTTCCAAGTCTGTCAAATTCTTCACTGTGCCCAAGTATCACTGAGTTGCACTGAGTGGAGTACTTACTGTATTTACTTAACATTTTCAGTGTTTGAGTTTGTGTGTCATCATTGTGAGTCAGAGTGAAAGATTATGCCAAAACCCTATTGGAAACAGTGAGAACAATATGTTTACAAAGTATTAAAAATCGTTTGATAGTTAATAAGTAGAAAATAATCAGGCCATATTGGAGGAGAGGCTCTGAATATGTTTATTCTAAAATGCAAACTTTTCCATGAGTTTGCATGAGTTGTCTCTGTTAGAAAATGACAAATTCACAGCATGAACAATGTCTGTAATCATTTTGGACCAGCAGATTTCTGTGCCACCCCATACCCTAACAAAGCCAGTTTGCACTCTTCAGCTGGTCACATGTGTGTGTGTGTTGCTGGGGCAGCAACCATACAGTGGTAGTATCTAAAATGTGCTCAGATCCTCTGGCTAGCTAATTTTAAACAGTACAGACTTCAATTAACCCTCCGCATGTGCAGTATGTTTAAATAAGCCATGTTATCCCCCAGGCCAAGCAGACCTGCTGCTATTTCAGTTAACATCAAACCCTCAGCAGCTGGGGAAACCTGTGAGAAAAATGTGCTAATTCACACCAAATAGGTCAATAATTGATTCTATTAAGTGATTAAAAAAGCAGGTGGAAAATTGACTGGATCACATGGTTTACCACTGCTGAGGAGGAAAGATGCTATGCACTGTGCATCTCACAAAAACAATGATGCAATGAAACACTCTCAGACAACTTTGATAGTCTTAACTTCAAACCATGTTTCCACGGTTTGTATTTTAAGAATGGAAAGCAGAATGCAATGGTCAATGTCAATCTCAAAGAGCAGCTTCAAAGAAAGTAAAAATCCTTCTGTATGGAAGAAAATGTACAAGAAGATATGGTGAAAAACAGGGGAGACATCAGATATGCTGTCAAAGATTTAAGTCTATAAATATTGCACCATAGCATTCACTTAGAGTTATTGTCCCTGCATTGCAGGCTTTTCCTGAAGGTTCTGTGAGTTGTTTGGCATTTCTGTCTGTTATATTACTCTTTGTTGAAATACTAGCATACAATTGTAATGTCTTAATACTATTAGCTGTTATAGTCTTTGTCTGCAAATTGTCATAGTCTAAATTCAAAATTCCCATTTTTGTAGGAGTGTCCACTATACAAACTCTCAAATTTATCATGTTCACAAAATCTCTAGGCTTACCACTTTTATGATCAATACATATTTATGGTATTGTTCAATGTAAAAAGAAAACAACATTGCTGTAGCTGTACAAAACTAAAAAGTTTCGTGGTGAGTTAAAAACTGGCAACCTTAAACTCAACTATACATTTTTTTGTTCCCCCCAGCGACTACATGGACTTAAGAGGATTACACTGCCCGCGAGCAGAGAGCGGAAAACAGGGCCATAAGAATTGTAAGGATTTGTTTTGAACTGACACAGTTCTTCAGAGAAGCACATTCCATTGTGACTTTTTCAGGAGCAGCAGTTCTTGCTGTAGACCAGTCAGCTGGAGATGCAATTTTGGCTGTTTCTCTTAATGTCTGTAGAACCTGTCCAGGTACATTGAAGGAAGACAAGGGTAATTTAACAAGAAAAATACCTCTCTGTCTCAATGTTTTTAATTTGAGGTGTTGAGTGTCTCCCCCCCAAAGAGCAGCATTAATAACAAAAAATGTCTAGGTAAGATTAATTAGCTTGGTGTAACACAGAATAATTGTTTGTGTGAGTGACTACCACACAATCACTTTGGCAGCATCAATGTTTAAGCAAAAGGTACGTTCTGAAATGAGTAATTTGACTCATTTAGCATGTAATATAAGTCAACATACTTTTTTCTATTAATAGAAAATGAGTGAACTCTGGGAAGGTTTTGTTTATTTTATATATTTCTATTTTTCAATAATAATCACAGTTACAAAAGTGGTGATAATGTTTTCTGATAGCAGGAATGTTACAATTGATTTTGATCATATTTTGGGGGAAACATGAATTTTTGCAGGCAAGGCATAGACCTCACCTTGATTCACAAGGTTTTTAATTTTTACCCTGGACAAAATTATTTTACCATGTGCCAAAACTGGTATTTGTAATTTGAATCAACTTCCCTTGCTCAGCATAATTTTGCTGTTCAACACCTTATATATGATTTAAAGTTTGCATATTTTAATATAAAATTTCATTTTAACTACAGCCATTGGAGGGGGACACTACATGTGAAACCTATGCTGGCAAACAATGGCTGCCTGATTGAAGAAAGGGGGTCAGGGTCGCTGATGTCCAGTCAGTCATGAACATCCCAGTAACTTATATCCTTTCTATGACATATTGGCCATTAATATATCACTGGCTGATTACAGATTCAGTGTTAGACTGTGGAGCCTGTCTACAACACTGTAGCAGCTCTATAGCAGAATGATCCAGTTAGCAGTCCCAGGGTATCATTATCTTTCTTTGTTGTTCCTCATTTAAAAATGTCCTGTCCTAATTATGAGCCCCTTCCCATTGCTGCAACATCCTCTGCCAATTTGCCAGAGCACAGACCAGCAAGCACATCCTCTGAGACGTGTACCTAGCCACTCCCTCTGTTCACTCCACGGTCCACCAGTGGAGCAGTTCAGCCACAGCACCAGTGAAGTCTTTCAAATAGCGATTGCAGTTTCATTCAGTGGTTACAGAAAACATGTGGCTGATCTCATCAGTGACTGCACCTCTTTTTTTACACCACCTAATAAAATAGTCAGCCTTGCTAAAAATGTGATTGTTACTTCATTCGTACGTTTTGACAACAAACCTCATTGTATGAGTGATTGTGACTTTAACTACCAGTTATAACAGAATCATGATGTAGTAATTAACTAATTTATGTATATATGGTCTTATAACAACCCCTAATCAGACAGTCAGTGTTTTGCTTCACTGAATGATAGAATGGAGTGCAGCAATCAGCAGGCATTACAGCTTAATGCAACCACAGTGCCAGCACAGTGACTTTAATAGAATTTTTTAGCACAAAATGGACCATAGGACCTGTGTGTCTACATAGTTTATATTTAGAAGGCCTCCATACTCACAGGAAATATACTTTGTCATAGGTTTGCAGACATCTCCCTGGTTCAGCAATGAAAACATCTTCAAATGTGACATCTCTCGGAACAAAAATATTTTGCCTCACAGGATCTGTATAGTCGTCTCATGGAAGCACAGTTTTGATTGGTCATTCCTGAATCTAAATGAGAGTTCTGTTTTGTCGAGGCAAGGCGGGTGTAAATGATCTGACAGGCTAGCGAGCACACTCCTGGGTAAACCTTGTCCTATCGCTAAGATTTTTGTTAATCCCCTGCTAATGAGGGTGTGTACCTGCAGACTGAGTCACAGCTAACAATTACAGCCAGACAGTTCTCAAGACCTGTTTTAACAGGAAGAGAATTGCCACAGATTTTCAATTTTTTAAAGAACATACACCCACACACACATACAAATACACACACTTCAACCAGAGTGAATTATGTATTTAACCTCCACATGACTCCCCCAATAATGTGTAAATACATTGTGACTGCCAATGCAAAAGTACACAATAGCCAAACTTGTGAAAAATTGTTTCCGTAAGGCACAAGTAAGAGAGTTCAATAACATCTGATTAAGCACTGGCCATAGAACTGGCTGCATCCACCTGCTTATCACTGAGCAAACAAGCATCTGACCGCGTCCCTAGATACCCCTGAGTTATTAACTCCGACAAGGGGAGTGAATTATTCATCCTTGCTAATGACACATGCGGCGCTGGGCTGCCTTGGTGAAGCTGACGGGAGAGAGGTGCAGCGTTTAACGTGCAGACTGTTGTCAGAGGAAATGCACTCGCTCCACGGCACATATGCCCCTCTGCCTGTACACCAACTCTCAGCTTTCCCTATGTGAGACTGACCAAACAAGGGTGACTGGACATCTTACACCAAATTGCACACCATCAGACACGAGCACATTCATACACTTGTAGAGAATAATAAACGCATGTACACATGCAATCTTGCATCCAGCAATATTTATTCAACTGCAAACAAACAAGTCTGCCAGTGTCTATTTTCCTCCAGCAGCAGTGTGACCTTCGTTCAATGAATGAACCTCCCCTCACTCTCACGCCTATTTGTTCACATGTCAAACTATCAAAGATGCAAACACACAGGATCAACAACTCAAAGGTAAGAAGGATGTTTTTAAATGGAGTATCTAAACTAGCTGTCTGTGTCACATATCTCCACATATAAACAACTGAGAAGCACAATGTAGTCATTTAAGTACAACTGATCCAGTGTAGCATGCCATGCTGTAGGCTTTGTTACTTCAGATCCCCGCTGCAGACAGAACACGCTGCACTAATCCACTTTTACCCGCAAAAAACAAGATAATACAAAGCACTTTCAGCTGTTAGACACCACCACAGTCTTCAGGTTTCATACAAGAGTTCCTCTAGCTTTTCTTTAAATATTCCATTATTTCTTTTAATGAATAAATAGAATGGATATAGCATCTTTTATCTCTGTTCAAGGGTCTCATAAAATAAAAGGGAGGGGTGTGAACTTTCCACAACCCATAATATGCAACACCCACCCAAGTTATGCATGAAAGTAAATTTGGTGTGACAGATTGCTCACCACAGAATATTCAAGGTAAAGAGAGAAGCTAACAGGGAGCAGTTTTCATTAATTAAAGGTTTTCTTTAAACCACATAGTACAAAAAACTATCAAGGTAAGATGATGCGTATTTATATGTTCAAAAGATGACTACTTCAATAGACATCAGTTTATACAATTAGAATGATTTTAATTACTGAAAAAGAGAGAGCAAAGCTACAGCGTTTCTCTGAAAAACTATGTAGGACGTGATGTTTCAATATTTGAACAGTTTGAGCACCAGCACAATAAGAAAGCAATGCAGACTTAGGTCAGCAATGTTGTCTTGTTGCATTCTTTACCCACATTAATTATGTTTGTCCTTCTCATTCAGAATATGAATTCACATTTGTAGCTGCAAGGTTAAGCAAGTGAAGCACACTTTTTCTTCACTGTACATGTGTTCAGTGATTTGCATCAACTAACCCCCCCCCCCCACTCTCTCTTGTGAAGATGAATGCACCTTCCCTCCCCGCCCCGCCCCCGCCCCTCCCCTCCCCTTCCATCCCCACTACCACATACTCACATGCTTCCAGGGAACAATTTATTGCCAAAATGTAATCTGAGTGACATTTAAAGAAAGGCACAGGGTAAATGTCCAGGAGATCGTCCCGTTGTTGGAGTAAATTTGAGCTGCCCTCTCAGCATCAGAAGTCAAATTCTAGCCCTGAGCATTTGGTCTTTCTGTGGTATTGGCAGAATTCTGTTTTATACACCTAATTAGCTCGTTAGGCCCAGCGTTGATCCCGCGCCCGCAGATCGCTCACACTAATGAAGAACAGGAAGCAAGCACCTGCTCTGAAACTCTGAAAGTGGAGCTGCTTTACAACCTACATTTAGACCCTACACAGACACTTCTGCATCACCAGGGTTTTTATCTCACACTCAAACCCTGCTGGTCTTATATGGAACGCAGGGATTTCTGAATCCACATGCCTTACTTTCATATACTGCAATAGCAAGATAGTACAGTTTTCCTTTTTTTGATTTTGTTTTTGTTTTTTTACACAATGGTTGAGGTGATTTTTGAGTTCTGCCGCACCAACAGATTGCGCTTGAAATATTATAAAACCATGAACCAAGAATTCTGTGCGTGCAAAGCTAGACTCTTTTTTCCATGAATGTGCTCTGTGAAGCTCCCATCAATCAGATGGTATTTTGTAAGGCTTCCTTCATGATGAATTGCTCCAGAGTGCTTCACTGTAATTTTAAAATGCTCAGAAATAGCTTCTGACAGGAGAAGGAACTACAGAGGACAGGAGCAGTCGGTCAAAGAGAAGAGGGAGGCAGAGCAGAGGTAGTCAAGGGTTACCTGCAGCTCTAGACACAGAAATAAATGCGCCATCAAAAATAGATAAATAAATGAATAAATATTCTGCTGCTCTGACTTTTTCCTGCTTCCTTGTGCTTCCCTATATGTTCATTCAGTTGGTCTTCAGTTAGATCTCCAGTTAGAATCTGGACCTGTTGTCACATGACATAGGTCAGCACCTGAATCATGCTGCCATTAGTTGTGCTCAGCAACCAGAGCTGACAATGGTGAGATCCCATGTGATCATATTGTCACTAGAGAGGTACTGAAAAACATTTCTGAGAATTCAGGTCATAAACAGTAAGATGGGCAAAACTTTGTTGTAATGGGCCCACACAAATAAATAAACACTAACCACTATTTCTCTGGTATCATTGTTCTAATTAAGGACATGAAAATAATAAAACAATTTAAAAAGCAGTACATTTAGAATGTAGTATGTTGGAGGCTGATAGAACTTGATATTACTAGTATGACCAGACTTTGTCTTTATCTGTTCAGTTGATTAATACAAACAGCTGGAGATGTCTAACATGCCTGAGTTTCCATGATGACATTTTATTTCAGGCAAGTGTAAGGAAATGAGTTGGGAAATGTGCCATGGCATATGCTAATCAGCATTAATTGTCATGTAGAAAGTATGTGAAAAGGGGCTCAATTAACTGTGATATAGGTCAAAAAATAATTACAACATTGCATGAACAGCAGCTCAATCAAAATTTACAATAAATGGAGCTGATAACATGATTTAGAATGGAGCATGATGACGTTGTGCCCATGTCACTGACTGCATTTGAGCAATGCCACCTCTGAGGGGAGGTTCACACAAACTGCAGAAAGGACAGTCTCTCAGTCAACGAGGACAGTCCTTGTGTCCAGGTTGTGAGGGGAGTGGAAGACCCCCCGATGAACCAGACACATCCCCAATGTGTGGTATCGTGTCATTAACGTTTTCCAAACATTCACAGCCATTTCATTACCGAGCGCTGTTCTTGTTGGCCGAGCAAAATGACTGGTTTAACCTCAGATAAACGGGGCCTTGGGTTCTATCGCTGCTTAGAGCATGACGGAAATAAAAGGCGTTAACCTTTGTTTCTCTCGCTCTGTTTGTTAAGCGCATTAGCCTTTTCTCAAGTGCATGAACTGCAGTCATTTACATAGTCACCAGAGATACAAGCCCCTGTGTCAGTTCAAGAAAAGGACAAAGTGTGTTCATTTAGACCCTCCAAATGCTCCGCAAGTCACTCTGCAAGTGTGATAGCAAAAATGAAGTCATTCACTTGCAAAAAAGTTATGTGAAGCACATTGCTAAATAGCTTAAAGACAGATCATGAATCGCTTAAAATTATGACAATTATCAAAACTACACACTGAAATCTGTAAGGCCAACCTTAATATTTGGATCATGGTGGTGAATCAGGCTGTACTATGTTAAGTGTTGCTCGTACACTGGGGGTTATCTATAATACTTAGCAAGCAATGTCTCAGCTAAATCAGAAAGAGCTAAATGAGAAATATTCCACATGACAAGTATCTAAATTCACTAAACAAAGATATAATGCCACTTTGAGTTTCCGAAACTGAGCCCTGTTGCATTGGCATAAGAGAAAAAGAATACAAATATTTTCTCTGATTTCATATCTGTGCTGGTAGCTGCCACCTGCTCACTTTCTCACTTTCTACCGTTTTTACTAGGGCTGCCAGGCAGACATCAAAATCACAAGCCTCCATAATGCCATTTGCCACCCAAATAAACTAAATCACAGATAGCACATGGCAAAAATAAAAGTCAGACTCTGGGAGTACCCCCAACAACACTAATTTTGGGAAAAAGTAAACAACAGGACCAAATAGCTCACTGTCATCATATGCCAAAGTAGTTACAAAGGAAGCAGACAGAATATGCCAATTTCTGCCCAGGAACTGTTTCTGCTTGACATTCATTAATTTATTTTTACTCAAAACCAGTATTCATAAAGTTGATGTAATAGCTGGAAAAAGAATGAAAGCCAAAATGTCATGCAGATCTTCTATCAAGTCAGTTTGCAATAAGGAATTCAGCAAATACTGCAGTTGAACCTGGTTGCCTTGACTTCTGTCATTTTCACTGGTTTAACCACAACTGCATTAGTCCAGATTGTTTTCTGTCCGTGCATACAGAATCCATTTGTGTTATTTGTGGAAAATGTCCCCATTCCCTCCCCTTCCCACATGTTGCAGTTGGAGATGCTGCTCCAAACCTGCACTAACCAGACATAAGGAAGCTCATCATTATAAATGACTCTAGAAATCTGTAAACAGTTACTTGTAAACCTTCTTGCTTGCTATGAATTCCTGACATATGTGGTCCTCCCTTCTCCAATTAAGCAACAACTTTCTTCTGTTGTTTGTAAATCATTTTCTAAGAAAGGATAAGCTAAAATATCTCTGCAACAAAGGTATACCTTACAGAGTTGACTAAGGGTGTATGTACAGCCACACACACACACAACCACATACTTTCAACCACGTCTTTCATTCAAAAGCACACCTACACACTCACTTTCACAGAGACACACACACTCTCAGATAAACATAAACACAGACCCACACACAAAGACAGATTTTCTCTCTTGTCTGTCCTGCTGGGTGCCATAAAGGAACACATTCTTCTCCACTGGGCATAGGAAGCAGATGGAATGTTAATGTTGTTATCTGGCGATCTGGACCTCCTGGCCCCAAGAATTATCCACCCCCCCACCACCCTTCCCAATTAGAAGAGGAGTCCGGAGTGAGGGATCACAGAGACACAGAGAACACAGTCGTGGCTTCTAATGAGCAGCAGTCAGCTCACGTCAATGTCATAGATCTGATCAAAACACTAGCAAAATCCTCAGAGGTCTCGTATGTGTGTGTGTGTGTGTGCGTGTGTGTACAAGCATGCATGCATGTCTGTATGTGTGTATGTATATGTGTGAGTATGTATTTGTGAAGAATCTGTGTGAATGTGTTACAGACAGAGTGTATCTGATCAGTGTGCAGAAGAGTGTGAAAGTGCATGTTTGTGTGATTCTGAATGTGAGTAAATCTGAGTCAGAAGTGAGCTGGACAGTGCATTTAAATATATGTAGGAGCATGTCTATAGTATGCATGTGAGAGAAAGACAAATAGAGCATCATTGTATGTATGTAATTATGTGTTTTCCACACCTGAAAACATTCTGATCAGAATATCAGCATATGTGCTACATCTTATGTGTGCATGGTGTAAATATTCTGCACAGTTTTTTTTGAATGGTACATTCCCAGAACATGACTTGGTGGTTTTGAGTGAATTCAGAGAATAGCTCCTGCATGCAGGAAAAGCACAGTGCCTTTGGCTACTTAACAGGGAGATGTAGAGGCAGATAAGGATCTGGATGTTGTTTCTGTGTGACTCACGGGGCAGGGAGATTAGTGCTGCAGAGAATGACAGAGAAGGGACTCAGAGTATAGCTAATGCATGCATCAATGGTGCATTTCCCTGTGAAGTGAAACATGCCACTTGTCTGAGGGATGCTGCTTTCACAGACAAGAGCTGCTTGGATTTTTGGCACCAGTTGAGAGTAATTGTATGGATTTTTTTTTCAAGTTAACAGATGCAAACAGCCACTACATCTTTCTAAAAGATCACAGATGCACAGGATTCAATTGTGTCTGTTTATGGCTGCTGTCTGTTTTAAGTGCTTCAGAGCCACTGCAGCAGGACAATAAACTCACAGCATTCCATTTTGACAGTCCAAACTCATGGTGTAAGGGAAAAAAAACTTTGTTTTATTGAATGATTGGTGCATTATTTATTTGAAAACTCAGATTTGTGAGATATTTGTGTCAGGGCAGAGGTTGTTTTAAATCAGTATGAAGCATAAGTCTTGTGGACACATAGCTGTTATAAATGACTTTTGTGACAATGGTGCCACACAGGTTTTGAATAAAAATTGCAGCTATTACTCAAGGTAATAGTCTATGTGTGTATAGAGGATTTTTTTGTCTCTGAGGGCAAAGTCAACTCTCTATGCCCAGGGATCCTATGGTCACACCCCACACAACCGTTGCCATAACAGCAAACGAGAAAGGTGACTAAGAAAGGCATAGTTGAGTGGACAGCCATACGAGATAAATTCACCCTTTATTCCACTAGCGGCCCTTTCACTGAGAATGGAGACCATTTCACTGCACTCTCAAAAAAATGACTTCAAGAAGAAAATATAGAAACGTAACAATGGTGAGATTACTGCCAATTTCACTGCCTGTTGATTTGAGCATCCCCATCATGTGACTGCCTGTGGGCTGGGTTATGAATGGATAGCCTGGCCAGGCCAGGTGGTATTAACTAACGTCATTTCCACAGGGACACAGGTAACAAACCATTCTCCCCAATGGTCCATGCCTACCCTCCCCACCACAGAGCCAAAACTACTCCCCAGGCCAGCTGTAGTGGGAATATTTACCACTGATTCAGCGAAAGCAACAAACTGGGCAACTACATCCAACAGAAAGGGCTCTGCTGGTGTGGCCATGGCTGATGCAATAAGTCAATTTGTGCCATTTATCTGCACCCCTTCAGAATCCCCTCTGGGTTCTGTCAACCACTGGTCTCTCATGCCAAACGTTGCCTCAACTAGAGAGAAAAAACATCCCTCGAAACACAATCCTCTCAGGGCTCACTCTGTGTTTGTGTGCAGCCAGCTTGTGGAGGTGGTCTCCATGACAACCATGAGGTCAACAGCCCTGATGAAAACTATCTGGCCAGTCATTCAGATAAGAGTGGATAATGGTCGTTTTGGTCTAAATGTTCTCACTCCTCTCTCTCTCTCTCTCTCTATCTCTCTCTCTCTCTCTATCCCTCCCCCCCACCAAACCTCAGCTAATATTCCCCAGCAATTGGACGCAAGCTGACAGTATTGTTTTTCGGCTCGTCTCCAAGAACAGGTTAGCCTGCAATAACACAGGTCAAAGACACCTTCCTGTATTGACTAGAGGTGTAATGGAGTTGCCAGAGAAACAAGGCCAGGCCCTTGAATGCTATGAAAGATATGTCTTCGTCTTTACCATACATGCTCATTTATTCCCTGTCTTATGGATGAGAAGAGCTATTCATTTTAATGATGGTCCTGCTTTATTCTCAAATGCACATTGAGATAAAAATGAATTTCATAAAGAACATTATTTCTTCAGACAGGCAGTGGTGACATTTGTCTAGAGAAAAAACATAAGTATTCACCAACATGCACATCCCTATCAGACTACTTAGGACTTAAATGAAATGGAGGCAAGGACATTTCCAATTGTAGCATTACAGTTTTGTAGGTCATCATTATAGTGAAAAGAGGCTAACAAAGCTCCATGTCTGCAGTATTTAACAGAAAAGCAATTTTCTACATAAATATGGGATTACATTTCTTAAATGTAAAGGCTGTTAGTTATCTTCAAAGTACTCAAAGAGGAAGATGTAGATTTTAATTTCCCTGCAAGGCTTCAGTGTTATTAAGGGAATCCCAAGCTCAGCAGGGGGTCACAACTCACGGAAGCTGAACCACAGATCTGGAAATAGGGGTTAATAATTAATTTGAAAATGGGGAACTCAGAGGGGTTGTAGGAGCTATAACAAATGAAAGCATGTTTGTCCAATTATGAACAAAACTGACCTCAATCGTGTTGTGATGCCACATCTTTATCAAGACAATGTCCTGTCTCTTTTCCTGAACATATGGGCTTTTCTGCTGCTTCTGCTTGAGTCCTCCTGTCTAGCATGACAGTTTATAGATATAATACCCTCTTTAGATTGGGGATGCTTAACACTATGACACACGTAGGTGAGATGACCAGTAATTTTACTGCTCTTGACCAGTAGAATTGTGGCAGAAAATTGCAAGGAGAATAGGGGTGGGGGTGGGGGCTTCGTGTGTTTAAAGCTTTGCAAATTCCTCATGCATGTAACCCATGGAAACAGGTAAACCCGGGTGACAATAGGAACAAAAATGCTCAAGATGAAAAAGCTTTGTGCAGTCCGCTGCATCAAACAGCTAAAAGAGGAGTGTGTGTTCCAGAGCACTGAGAGGTTCTGACGCTGCACCACAGAAGGAATTCCTCCAAGAATACCGGTCGCAACAGTGTACAAAGCGAGCCTTCCGTTTGATGCTGCCGATTTATCTTTGCCCCGGGCACATCACAACTCTGTGCCATCTGAATCTTAAAATCCATTGTGAGCATGGCCTACCAGGCTTACTGGAAATGAATCTTTCTCCTACCACCTCTCTGCTCCTTCTCTCTCTCTCCCCCTCTCTCTCCATCTCTTTCTCAGTCTCACTCTCCCCATCAGAGCAGATGGAACAAAGGCTCCTGTCAAAATGACTGACAACAGGTTCCTCGAACACATTTGAGACCAGATTAAAATACAGAGGGAGGGAGAGAGAGAGAAAGAGAGAGAGAAAGAGTGAATTTGCTTTTCTCTTGGGAGTAGAATATGCTGACATGAAGATGGTTTTGCTTTCTGTGGTTCTTGATTTCCCCTCTTCCTTTTCACCATGGGCTTGTGCCCCCAAAAAAAAAAAAAAAAAAGAGCAGAACATTTAGAAGATGAACTCTCTTTTGTAGGATCAGTTTTTGACAAGTCTCCGCAGTTGTCATTCGATTAGAGCATTTGTGCTTTCAACAAAGAAAGAGCAGGAACATTTGAAACAAGGCATTCTTGCCATCTTTCATTTGTAATAGGAACGGTAAAAATGCCAGATTTGTCTTCTCTCCCTTTTTTATTGATGTTCAGTAAAGGGTCTCACATGCTGGGATTGGTCTCCAATACTGGGGCTAGCGTCATGTAAAGCTTCTGGTGGCCCAGAGAGCTTACGATCCTGGAAGACGTGACACACCAGTATGTTTGCAGCCTCATGTAGATTATGGGTTCAAGATGGTGTACAACACAGAAGAGATAGATGTCCCAAAGGCATCTGTCGAGGCTTAAGCTAGTGCAGAATAGATTGGGGTTAAAACGTTCTACATTACACTTATCTCATCCATGCTGTGAACCTAAATTATACCTTGCTGGCATTGGCAATGATATGAAAAGCAAACAAGCAGTGGTCTGAAGTTAATCAAAACTGTATCACGACTTTAGGTTGGCGGTGAGATGGAGAGCAGAGCACCACTTTTCTTATTAGACACCATATTTCCAGAAACAATGAGAAAAAGTTGTTGCTAAGTTTCCCAGGTTTAATCTCCATGTCTCTAGTTGCTCGTTTGTTGGAAGCAGGCAGCTGTCTCGGCGCATCTCCCGGGTTCTTGTTAGGGGCTTCCGCTCACGCTTGTACCTGCCTGCAGCCAATCACCGCTGCCCTCGCGCCCACACTGGGCCCGCCCACACACACTCTCAGCCCTGGTTTGGTGGTGGGGGGTTGTGTGGGGGGCGGTGGTGGGGAGTAGTGGAGTCACGGAGTCACCTGAACCTGATTCACAGCTTCACTCCGGTGCATATCCACAGCCTGGCTCATGCCGGCAGCACAGGCGCCACAGTGGCCTTCCTCCTGCTTTCAGCCCACCTCACTCAACGTGGCCAACAGCATTTGCTCTCCCTGGCTTTCTTACCATCCACTTCCAGGAATGCCAAGTTAACAACCATTGGAGTGATTTTCTATGTAAAACAAAAGCAGAAAGAGAAATGCCTCAATGGATTTTCTCGTACCTCCAAAAAAAAAAACTCTGTTTCTCAAGAAACAGAAAAAAAAATACCAAATTTCCAAATCAAGGCTTTGGTGGAGACACAGAGCCTGTTTGAAAGTGATCACCCACTCCTGGTCAAACAGCAGTCTTTTGCTCTGGCTCATCTCCCCCTTCAGATTGTCTGTATCACAGGTGCATCAGCAATAGCAGCGGCATGGCAAGTGGCCAAGGGATGTCTCTGAAGCACTGGATTTCCAAGCGCAAGCCAGGAGGTCGACCGGTTCTGCTGTCAATCTGGGGACTGAGAAGCTGCATGTTCTCACCCTTCATCTCTATGACTGCTAAGAATGATTTGAGGTATGCAGCAGCTCAGGTACCATTGCCATTCTGTCCCCATATCAAACACAGAGTTTGACTGGGATGCTCTCCATCTACTTGCTGGTCTGATAGAATCTTAAGAGTCACACTGGTTGAAGTCAGCACATACAACACAGTGTCCTGATCTCTACACTGGGCGGCTGGTACTCTATATAATAGACGAGACTTACATAGAGCAGTGTGAGGAAAACAGCCATATGGTGTATTTGGAAAAATCGAAGAAGTGCAGTTGGAGGGAGCTTATTTTTGTTTTATTTTTTTGGTTTAGGGATTTGTGTTTATAGAATAGTTTTGTACTGTTGCAAGAAAGGTCATTTGTCAGTCCCTGGTGAGTTGAGAGAGGCAGTGTGTCATTATGCTTCTATCCAGAATGCCTATGGTGCAATTATCATTACAGACACAACTGTCTGTTTGTCAGCATATTGAAAGTGAAGCCCTAAAGAGCAGTAATGTGAAATGAGCATTGTCACCCCGTGGGAAGAATTCACCAGATCACCTGTATAAGGATGAGGTGAGGATGAATCACCTGGATAATGAGCTGTAGCTCTTCTCATGTGAGCTCCTTTGCAAAAAGCACTCTCTTAATCTCTATTTGAACTCTTTCCCTGATTTTAAAGTGATATCCCAGTGGCTACACCAGCGAGCAATCTGCCATTAACTCCCTCCTCTGTCAGTCTCCTGTAATGAAACATGCTGAATTAAATTGAACAGGATGATAGTTTAAAAAAAGAAATATAATTGCAAGGTGTGTGCTAATACAAAAAAAGATTTTTGATTTCGATAATTTGCCAAAGTAATTTTTAACAGTAATAGACTGCTCTATAGTCTACTAGGTAAATTAAGACACTGTCCCATCACAGTGTGTATCAGGGCTGGGTGCTTGAGATGGGGGGCAGGAAGAAGAGGGGGAATGGAGGGCTGAAGAGAAAGAAGGTGCGAGAAAAAGACAGGGAGGCAGTGTGAGGGAGGGAGAGGAAAGAAGGGAGGGGGGCTGAGCATGGGAACAAGAAGGGGAGGGTGATAAAGGGAGGAAGAGGCAGATGGAGAAGAGATATGCAGAGAAGAAAAGAGAAATAATGAGAGGAAGATGTGAAAGAAAGGGGAAAGAAGTGTGGAGAGAAAGAGGGAGACAGTACATGTGAGTAATAGGGGGAGAGAGAGAGAGAGTGAGAGAGAGATGGCTTTCATCCAGGCAAACCTGGACAGACAGGAAGTGTTCTGCACCGCAGAGCCTGCTACCTCGGCCTTTTCATCTCTTCATCAGGAAGTTCAAAGACACGCTGGGCTCTTTGATTCTGTAGATGCCATGGTGCTCTTGATGTGGAAATCTAAATTTGAGAGAAATTGTAAAAGGAGAAAGAAAAAAGGTGACACATTACAGCATATGAAGTAATAAATGTGCCTTGCACTGCCCCAGAGCCAGTTCTAATGACACTAAAGAAGGGAAATAATTCTCTAAATGACGCAGCTTGCAGTGCTAGGCCACCTCTCACCCCAGTGTGTTTAGTTTCACACAGAAGTAGATTCATGGACTCTGAGTTTCTGTCACAGCATTTTTAGAGTATAGATGTACGAGTGTGTGTGTTTGTGTTTCAGGAGTTCTGTGACTAAGCTCAGTCTCATCCCAAATCCATTTCCTATCATTTTCATCCTAACCATGGCAAGGCAACACCACAGACAATGAAAATGTTACATTTTAAACAGGTTCTCATGTATGAAAGACAACCTATGTATACTGACAGGATGGACATGCACCTCCTGTGCCTAATGACAGAATGAATGTGCACTGTCTATTTCTAATGACAGGATGAACCTGCACTGTGTGTGTCTAATGGCAGGACAAACCTGCACTACTTGTGTTAAATGAGAGCATGAATCTGTACTACCAGTGTTTAATGAAAGGATAAAACTTGTCTGGTTGTCTGATGACAGCATTAACCTGTTCCATCTGTGTTTAATGCCTGGATTAATGTGCTCTTACCGTGTCCAATGACAGCATGAATCTGTTTTGTCTGGGTCCAATGTCAGGATGAATCTGCTCTGTTAGTATCTAATGACAGCTTGATTCTGTCCATTCTGGGTCTAATGACTGGATGAATATGTTGTGTTGGTGTCGAATGACAGCATGAATCTGTCTGGACTATTGATCTTTGATCTTGACTGTGAATAAACAACAGGAGTTGTACAGGTGTTTCTCTGTATGCCTTCTCTCATCTCCCATCTCTGAACCCCATTCTAGCACAGAGCCTTTGAATTTTCTGTCCTCTGTTATGAGTTAGGCTAAATGAGAGATTAGGTGTGGCAAAGACAGGATCATTTGCACTATGGGGCAACAATTCAGTCATTCACTTGAACTTTGTGGCAGCTTTGGTATTGAAAATGAAGGCCAATAAACAAACACTGTAACAAAGGCCTTAAATTGCTCTGTCAGTCATGCTCAAGGCCATATGAGTGAAAGGGAGAAAGTTCTGAAACAACTGTTTGTCAACTAATTACCTCTAAATATTCCTCCCACCTCTGTTTGTTTTGAGAAGTTTTGTGTATGTGTTTGTGCAGATCTATTTTGCTTCTCTTCTTTTTTCATTTATTGCGAAAATCGAGGAAAGCTACATCAACTTTCCAATGAAAAACTAAAACAAAAAAACTGAAGGCTTATTCTCCACTTTCAAAGCAGAAGAAAAAAAGTGCAAGGAGAGAGTGCACCTGGCACCCATTTTTTCAGTTTTTGCAAACAGCTAATCAAATGCAGACAGTGTTGGTAGGTAAGGAGCACAGATACAGTGTGCCCTCCCCAACAGAAAGGATTCAAACCATAGCTTCAAGCGGCTAACAATGAATCCCCAGAATAAACATAATATTAAACATAATGTGATGGAAATAGGAGCGCAAAGTTCACTTTAGCAGGCTTGAAAAGTTGTCCAGACAAAATTTGAGCCACAGACAGACATTTGAGACCAAGAGAGATCTTCAGGCAAGGTAGCCTGTTTGACCACAAATCAAGGACCATCAGGAGAGGTGCCTTCATTACTGCCTGAGGACAAAGACACTAAAGGAGGGGTGTCCAAAGCACTGTCCACAGTTGAGGATCATCAGTTGATAGTACTATCCAGCATGGATGACCCTTAACTGAGGAGTCCACTATACATCAATGACCCTCAGTGGTGATGTCCTTAATATTGTCTGATGTCTGCATCATTGTGCTCTGCTCTTTCAGCTATGGCCTAAGGGTAACCATTAAAAATCGGACAATGAAATTACCATGTGACCAAGCCCAAAAGGTCACAGCATCAAAATAAGTTTTTTTCTTAATTTTTTTCTCTTTCCTTCAATTCTATTTATTTATTATTGAGAGACTGGGATGGAGATCCAGAACAATCTTTTGTTGCATATGCAAGAAAATGAAAAAACTCTCAAAATGTGTTCCAATTGGCTGTTATCTTTGCTGTTGGCTAAAATATCAGCTCTGCATGATGAACAGACAGATACTGACATGCAGTTTCAGATATGTTTCAATTACAGATTAATATGGCAGTGGGCTACTTAGCATAATTGAAAACTAAAGGTGTTGAAAAAAATGTTTGTGTTTATCAAAGTGGTAGTCATATAAGCATGAAGAATAAAACTGTGATTCAAAGCAAAAATAGGGGGACACTTTTCAGTCAGAACCCCCCACACACACACACACACACACACACACTTGGAAAATAAATAGCTGTTTGAGATACCTTACATGTTTATTGTTTGACAGACTTAATTAATGAATGGCCTCCCATTTCAATCAATGAGACAGACTAAGAACACCATGCTAAGTGGGCATGTAGACAGATGTTAAGTAGATATTCCCGATACGTAATCCGTATCAATAACTCTGGACATTTGTATCTTGTCTTGCCTCAATTCTCAGTCAGAGACTCTTAGCGTGATGAAATGTACACTTGTATCATATCGCACATATAAATCAAAAGATAGATTATGGTGTTTGAATGGAGGCAGGAGGATTCATGCTGCTGTTGTAACTATGGTAATGCTAACCAGATGACAAAGAGGATGAAATGGGAGAAAATTGTACCCCCTATTCATGGAATATGATGAATGTAACATTATTTCTGACAAAATCTTCCCCAGGCTTCCTGCTCATCTTATGAGGGAGGGCTGATGGTGGAAATGTAATGTAGGCTCTGCATCCTCACACTGCTGGGACTGCTGCAAAGCTTCTGTAATTCAGGACGTGGGCTGTGAGGCACACATTAGCCTTGGTAATGTGGGACGTGGGCTGCAAAGTGTGCATTATAGCAATTGGTTTCTGACCCCGTGATCAGCCCTCAGGGCCCCCGGGATGCTGCTCTCAAGCCCAATTCCTCAACAAAACACGAGTCCAGCCCCAGCCCTGGCTCTGGCCCCGGCCCCAGCCCCAGCCACACTGCAGCAGGACAGACATTACATCACTCTGTTTATCTGTGTAAGTTAACTGTGTACCCAGGCCCACTGGACTTCACATTACTCCATTTGTCTACACAGATTACCAGGTTAAATTCACCTGCAGCATTTTCTCTGAGAGCATTCTTTAATCCATTCATCTAACTGGTGGTTCAACATGTTCGTTTTAATTTGCTGATGTATTTCATTGAATCTTTTCTATAGGGTACAAGAGTGCTGTTCTGCTTGGAATTCAGAACAACAGTCCAACAAGTATGTTCTGAGTCTGTTACTCCAGCTCAGGAATGCTAAATAACACAAACACAGGGAAGCTCTTGAAACCCACTTCTAAAAGAAATTGTTGTGGGACAGTTTTGTTCACAGAGAAGCTACTCCTCCTTTAGTAAAAGCTACGCACTGGGTGGTGTATCCTGATTATACACTTTCGATTGCTTCAATGCATGTAGCAATGCTGGTCCTGCAAGTTTAATGTGGCAGAGTATTCCTCATCAAATGTTATCTAATAGCTATGGTCAAACTGGTACCTGTGAAATGCCTGTGCTAGCTTCTGCAGTTGCTCATTCCTTTAGCTGCATACTAGCTGCAGTATGCCCTTCTTGATTAGATGGGAACTCTATGGTGAAAGGACTTTTTTATATTGGGGACATTCAAAGTTGAGGAGGTTTAAGAGCAAATGTAGAATGTACAAATGTAAAAAGACATCCATAGATCTTAACATACAGACACATGGCTGAATGAGAAGTCAGGGTTTACAAGACACAGCCACAACTCCTCACTGTGTGATGTTTTCATTGGTGGGCATTGATGTGTGTGGACTGAAGTCAAATTCACTCCTAGCTTTGTTCTAAGGTGAACACTCTCCCACGGCACGCCCGTTCCACTCTGAAGACAGTCACGCTGCACTTCTCTCCCATTAATGTGCAGTAATTACACAGAGGCTCATTAATGCTCTCATTGCACAGACCAGATAAGAGCACAACCATGCCTCATCCCCATTAGGTCCATCTGAATGCAAAAAAAGCATAACAAATGGGGAAAAATCAATCCATCTGAGGCAGAGTGTATGACAGGTCTGTCTTACAAGGAGGATGACAACGTCAGATGCGAATTTGTCACAAGCAGTCATTTCTTCATCCCGGTTAGTGCGTCTCCATCTAATTCAACTGCATCACAAAGAGTGCGCTGCATGACGCACTGTTTCAAGAGTTCAGAAGCATTTTTTCTCTTTCCCTCACACTGTTGCTACAATCTCTCTCTCTCTCTCTCTCTCTCTCTCTCTTTTCTCTCTCTTTCTGTCTCTTTTAGATTTTACAAGGGATGAAGCAGTTTCACAGTCAAAATTTGCATCTGGTGAACTGCAGCTGGAGAACAGACTAACTTGGCAATGCATCAAAGACAGCACTGACAGTGTGGTGAATCCCCTCTCCAGTGGAAATGAAACGGTCTGTGAAACTTTAATTCATGTTGCATTACACAATATACTCACATTGCTCAATTGCACATAAGCTACTGGTAGCAAAATATATTTGTTGTAAAGACAGTAGTGATCCCTATAAAACATGGTGTTTCAAAAATTTGCAGACTGAGAGAAGTCATCACCATTCCTGACCACAACAGGGCCCTGCTGATGAGATTTAACCACCGGAGGAATGATGTGACTATGAACATTTAAGTCTTAATGTTTTGATCTATAAAGGAAGGAACAGAGGATTCACCCTTTATATGGGCTGAGGGTTAGTGTGTCACTTCCACTTCAATGGAAGAACACTGTGCCACCTGGTCCACCAGTGGATTGGCAAGGTTATCCCTTTCTCTTCCCTGTCCCAAAAAACTCTTTATGCCAATAAAGGAGGACTGACAGGTGTCAGTGTCGCTCTTCCAGAGCAGAACACCTAGTGCTCTTCTTCAGTCTTTATACTTGTATTCCGTATACCTCAGATCGCCCCAATCAATACTTTTAACATGGTAGTAAAGCATTGTGTTGTCTGTCGATATTTAATCTGAGCTGGGCGTATTTGCTGTGACTTTTAAAAAGTTGACATTTAATAAAACACTTTAATGACAATTTAGTGCAGCTATCAGTTTTCGGATAGCGTTGAAGGCAAATCAAGGTAAATAATAGGATCTCATTACCAAACTCAGTGGGATAGATTCGCATCAGGGTGATAAATTTATCACAGGCGAAATGAGCTGGAATTTTGGTAAAAAGAGGGCTTTGGAATTTGGCAAAAGCAGAGAATGGATCTAGGACAGCAAAGTCAGGTACAGTGATACTGCTTAAGCCAGGCTTCGCCCTTCACTTTGTGATTGTGTATGCATGTTTTCTATGTTTATCTGTTGTGTAAACTAGTTTAATTGTATTCATATGTGCACATACGATTGTGTGAGAACATCTTTTAATGGCAAACCAAAACATTTTAGAATAATTGTCTTTTGACGATAAAATATAATACGTTAACACAAACAAATGCAGTTTAGCCGTCAATTGATGAAGCCTGTCTGTCAGCAGATTCTCAGCTGATCATACAAGCAAGCAGGCAACTTGTTAGCTAGCTAGCACCATTTGAAAAGTAAGAAAAGTAATGCACAAACATACTGATATCTTCCAAGACAGCCTTTTTACAAAGACAAAAAAAAAAATGCAAATTCCACTTCACTGAAAAAACAGCCACTTTAGTTGAGAAGGATTCTGTGGTACAGGAAAGTGTATGCATAAGCATCCGCATAATTTTATGCTGCAGCCTACATTTTACATAGGACAGCTCAGTTTTGTGTAGCGTTTTGCACTTCAGGACCACTCGTTTTTGTGTGATTGTATTCTGCACTTCAGGGCCAAATGTTTTTGGTTTTTCATTTTCCTTTTGACTTTATGTTTTGCACTTCAGAGTCACTGTTGTGTGTTATGTTTGTCAACAGTACCTCTGTCCTGGGAAGATTTAGGGGAACTTAAATTGATGTGGCACTGTGTTTCAGTGTCTCAGAATGCGGCATCAGGCAAGTTGATGATGGTTAATTATGATGAAATGTCAGAAAGAGTTGATTCTAGTTTTCTGACATGAAAGCAGGTCATTCACTCAATAATTAATCTGGTTACCAACTGTTGGGTGCTCTCAAGGAGAGTGCAAGACAAGTGTATCAAGATGTTTCTCTGAAGCATACATGTAAAGAAAGTGAAATAATTGCAAATCATATCTCAATGTAAATAACATTCTTTAAATGCTAATGAAGCTAGTTTTTCATTACTATTTTTTTCTTTTGGCTAGCAGAGGTATCTTAATTTGTGGGGTGGACAAACCTTGTTTGTTGTGTCAATATCATTAGAGCATGAAACAATTTTCATGACATGACACATGATGATGCTTGGTAGTAACAGACAAGTCAGAGGTCTGATTACCACAACCACATAGTGATGTTGAATATTGTCACCACACAGTGGTGATCATCAACATTTTAACCATGCCTAGGTGAAATAATAATTTGAAATACTTCAGCCATGTAGGCACCAGTAAAATCTCTGTACATTTATGACAATGATAGAAGGTACATATGTTTTCCCTTATATGCAGAACAAAATTATTATGTTAATGTTTACACCTTGTTTTATTAATTGTGCTAGGAAATATTTGTAAGTCAATCTCACACTCTTGTGCATCATGTCTTCCTACAAACCTACATTCTTAACATTGCATGTATTGGCTCAGACAAAACAGAAAAAATACTTTTTAATGATAATGGAATAGAGTCCAAAATAGTAAATAACAAAGTATTTTATTCAGGTGCAGTGCAGGTTATATGCAACTATGTTCATGCCTGTAGCATTGTAATTATGCACAGTACATTTCAGTTTCTACATCACAGTTACTGGTGCACTAAGCAACAGAACAAAAATTCCCACCTTTAACAGGGCAGGTTGTGAATGACAGTTATGAGAAATTAACATACATAGAGAATTAAATGTCACTTCAGAAAATAAGCCATGGGTTGTCAGAATGTCAAAACTCATGACAAATAACTGTTTCTGCCAACAGTACTAGAGTGAATTGGAATGCTGCTGACAGTTAAGAAGATTGACTTGTTGCTTGGTTCAGAATGGATAAGCACACATTTCAGAACCATACATGGTGCAGAAGAATTTCAGGGTGGGGACGCACGGATGATCACAATGATCTCCCGTGCAGGTGTTCCATATTTTCCTTTCAAGGTTCATATTTCTGAGGCCAGTTTCCTGATTAGAGTAACAAAGTGTGGATCCCTACTCAGCAGAGATGACACTTTTACATGTGTCACAGTGTGAAATATTTAGTAGCTACTTAATGCATGTGCTTAGAAACTCATGGCAGTATTATGAACACTTCTGTTAATTTCATAATTCATTAGGGTATACGTTGTTAACTGTATGGGCAATGCTGATAATATAAACATGATCTAATGACTTCTTGCACCTTGCTTACAACTTGATATTAGCTAAGTTGCAGCATTAGGGATTTTCATATTTTCATTTTAACACACTGATTTCCCTGTTAAACCTGTCATACAATCATATTTTGCTATGAGGAAATGTATGTCCACTATGTCTATTTTTAGAGGACAACCAAACAGATGATGATCATGATGAAGAATCCCTTCTCAGGTCATCAAAAAAGGCTATTCGTTTTTTGACTACACACCACAGTACTTTAGATTTTTAACCTAAAACATTTACTAATGTCGCTGTCCTCTTTCCTTTTGTGATTTCTACTAGATCTTATTTTTGTCACTGATTTAGTTTGTGGATTGTGGATTTGCCTTACACCTTATGGCTGGGATCCATTAGTTGCATAGCCACTTTAAGAGCATATGCAATTCGATCAAAATGAATTTTACTATCTTTAAGGGTGTATGGTATTCAATCAAACCATTCCTAATTCTCTAAATGATCTGCTTTATGAGCATAAAAATGGAGGAAACTGTAAATGACGTCACCTTCTCGTGGGACAGGCCTTCTCAGTCCTCAGTTCTTCAGTGTCCCTTAAAACTTAGATGTCGTCTGTGCTAGTTTCTGTTGTTGTTAAATCAATAAGTTTAAAAAAACATTACTAATACAGCATACTTAAATGCAACTGTTGTTCTTTACAGAGATATATTCATCTCTGTTGTTTCATATTCCACCTTTGTTGAGTCTGAGAAGGGTATGTGAAGTGTTGAATCATTTATTATTCACCCTGTCTTCCCAAATTCATGCCCGCCTGTTTAGGCCTCATCATAACTTCCAATTCACATTCCCTAAATTGAATGCCATTTGAATATAATGTTCCCCAGAAAAAGCATGAGTAAAATTAAACAATAAAGAGTTTTTTTTTTTCCATTCAGAGATTCATTCAAGATTTTCGTGGTGTAATACAGATTCTTGATGGTGATCTGTGTTCTGTTTAACAGCTTAATCAATCAGAGTTAAATGGTTTAGCTTATCGGGTAGCCTTCTGATTATTGATTAGAGGAATAGCAGTTATGTAGCTGACATAGACTGTGGCCAAGAAGGCAAAACTTTGAAGTAGCCTAACAATAGAAATTGGTGCAAAAAGCTATAGTTGTAATTAGCCTGCTGTGTGTTTGATCAAGTTCTCTCTGTAGTGCGTTGGCATATTATTGTTACTGCAAAGCAACAACCACCTTCATTCCACTGATCTGTCATTAAGGGAAGAGACTCCTGCTCCCTTATATT
Organism: Albula goreensis; assembly: GCA_022829145.1. Lineage (NCBI taxonomy): Eukaryota > Metazoa > Chordata > Actinopteri > Albuliformes > Albulidae > Albula > Albula goreensis. The sequence goes on along the minus strand of CM040746.1, from coordinate 23,511,515 downwards.
TCATGGAAGTTCAAGCTTTAACAATCAGCTGCATTAACGTATACAGGTGTCATATACTGTAGACTAATGGGGGCACCTTTATTCCTTTATTCATTGTTTTTTTGTACACTCTGATCATCTTCTGATCAGAAGGTTAGCAATAAGCAACTTGCATTCATTCAAAGCATGTGAAAGCATCTCTGCTTTATGTTGCTTTTAACCTCCAGCACCTTAACTGGAGGATGTTGGGTTAGCGGAGGATCTCCTTGAATAGGTCTGTCATTAATATCTCTTTTAGAAGTATATGAAATCTTACAGCACAAAAAATGTTATTCAGATTGTATTAGTTTAAACAGGATTTGTGTCTGGTACATGGATTTGTGTGCTGATAATCTGTATCAGAAAATATATACTTCTTCTGTATCATGTTTTGCAGGCATGGACCATAATACTCTCTTTTTGTCAGTTAAAGCACAAATTGACCTTAGTACAGAAAGACAGACACAACTGGAGGAAAACTTCCACAAACATAGTATTGTAATGTGCTAAAATGTCATGAAATTAAAGTACATATAAACTAAAGGATTATGTATCATTAGCTATGTATGCATGTTATGTCTAGATTTCCGTCTAATTCGTATTTTGGTGGATATATTTTATATTTCAAAATGTTCATTTTATGCATAATTTACATTTGTTAATTTATTTTACACTATTTCACTATCAGTCTTAAATTAGTCTGCATTTTGAAGTAGTAACTAATCTATTTTCTTATGCTGTCATGTCTACCAAATATGTCATGCCTCAGGGAACAAAAGACCCTGCTAGTCAAAAGCAGTCTGTGCTGTCAATAGACCATTGAATGTACATTTTCATCGACTAAAGTGTCTTATTCCCTTTGCACAACAAAGTTTAAAACATAGTGTCTTCATACTTTGCTGGATTCATTTTGATGCTGAAGACTGTTTTGATGGAATTGCATATACACTTAAAGTGGCTATGTATGCTTAATCAATTTCTGTTTCTCATAGGTTAGAATATAATTCTTTGTGAATAACTTGAAATTTTGCACCATTGTTAATTTTTCACATGGATGTGCATGTATCAAAAAGCCATCCCTTTTAACACAACAGCAAGCAGAGGGTTATATTGCTAAGTAGCTGTGTACATGCGAGATAGTAACACAACATAAGGTTAAGGTAGATTGTTCCCTCACATTTTGAAACAAAAGCTAAATCTGTCTGAGTTTGATATTATGATTACAAAGTTGGATCAGGTTTCTATTGCCAGCAAACACTATCACAAAAAAAAAAAAAAAAAAAAAAAAAAAAATTGGTCATTTACAGTTCCTCCACACTTCTCTCTTATTGCACATTTCCCCTGTAAATTTCATTTCTCACATTTGTCCCAAGAGGACATGCTTCCCACTCCATTTTCATTTCTTGGCAATTTTTTTTTTCTTATGACCCAACATTTAACAAAGATGGTTGGCAAGAAAACAAGCTCTTCCTCAGAATTACAGAATAATACCCTTTACAGTTATAAAATATTACAAGACATAACTGACAATGTCTGACCACGATGTACTAAATATACTGTAGATTGAACAAGATTGACAAGACAAGATTGAAATTGAATGCTGCGGATACAAGATTAAAGTCCATTGCTGTAAGTTAATTTGTCTGCTCACTACAGTATACATTGATTTTTGTTGTCAGGATGCATTGGGTTTTTTCTTCAGTTGGATTTTATTTTTAACTGGTGAGGAAAATTTTGGGCCATAAATGCTGATGCTGTACTGATGGAGATACATTCAAGCAATGAATGTATGGAGATACATTGTATATACTCTGATTCAACACAGCCATGTACAATTATTGCGTTCTTAAATTATACAAAGATAAAGGGAGGTTAGTATAAACCTTTACTTAATCAGAGATTCTATGATACTTATTACAAGTGAGCAACATTTCTATGAAATCTCTATTCATGTGAGGAAAGTTACCTTTTGTATTTTACACATGCCTGTGTTTGGAATGCACAGGTCCATCTTAAATTCAATGCCCAGCTTTCATTTCCAATGTTGCCCTTCAGGTCAGCCTTTTTTTTTTTCAAACAGTCTCTCTACATTCCCACATTCCTTTTTCGTGTTCCCACATTCTCCTCCTGTCTGCCCACATTCCAGTTCTGCAGGCTTGTGCTTTAGCACGGTGGTCAGTGCTCTGACAGAGGAGTGCTGGAATGGCTTCTGTGGGCTGGAGGAACAGGCAGGAGAGGAAATGGCTGAGCTGTGTGGAGAAACTGACAGAGCAAGGGGGGGCAGAGGATTGATGTGCCCTAGAGTAAGCAATAGAGAACACCCTCACTCCATCTGGTCAGCGTTAGTGTTTATTATTTATACATGGCATTCTGTTGCACATCGATTTTCCTATAGACATCTCTTCCCCACTGTCAGAGTGGCGGAGAAGGAGGAGGCACAGCAGTGATTTCTTGGACGTTGTATTGTGATTAATTATCCACTGGGGGCCATCTCTGTGGATGGACTGCATTTCTAATGCTCTCTGTAATAGAAACCATTTCCCCACTTCCGCCCCTCTATAGAGCAAGAGAGAGGGAGGGAGAGAGAAGGATAAGGGAAGAGGGAGGGAGGGAGAAGAGGGAGAAGGGTTGAGAAGGGGAAGGAATATGAGGATAGTGCTGGCGAGGAAGAGGAAAAGAGAGACGGTGGATGAGAGACAATGTGAGAGACACTGACTCAAACTGCTGATCCTTCTGTAAATCAATAGCGGCCATTGCTGTGTGTATGAGAGACCCACCTTTAGAGCTGCGGTGAGTTGGTCTCTCTCCACAAAAACAAAAAAACACTGTGGTGTTGGTGACATGAATATGTAAAGAATTTGTAAACTATCTTATATTCTTCATTTCTTATTTCTGCCATGATGCTGTTTCATCAGCAGCAGGGGCATGAATCAAGTGATAATTATGGCAGAGATGATGAATCTGAGGATGACGATGATGATTGTGATGACAATAATGCTGATGATGATGATCATGATGATGATAATGTGGATGATAATGAAAGACATCTGCTTATTCTCATTCAAACATTACTACATTCCACCCAGAACAATCTCCACAGAGTGGTGGAGGAAATCTTGAGCTGAGAAAACAGCTTGCAGTGTCCCTCACCCAAAGCAAACCCAGCTGTATGTCATGGCAGCCATGTTTTGAGTCAAGTGGAATGTGTACCTCCACCAAGTCTATTTCTTTTGTTTGTTATGATGTATTTCTCATATCGACTTATCGCACTGCACTCACTGAGCAAGTGTGTTCGACATGGCTAGCCCACATTCCAAACCTTTTCTTAAATGAAATGTCAATGTATCGTCTTTATCATCTCATAATTTGTGTTTTGAATGGTTATTTTAAACTGTTTATCTGTCAGTAACAGAGAAAAGAAACATGAATGCTGACTCTTACAATGTATTGTACTAGAGTTTCGATCTGCAGATTTCAATACAGCAGCAATTGCATATATGCAAGTGCACATCACACACAGTAAAACTCTGTGAATGCATTAAAATGTAAAAAAGCAAGCAATTATATATATATATATGTGTGTGTGTGTGTGTGTGTGTGTATGTTTATCCTGCTATTCTGCAGTAGGCTCATTTTTCACAATTTAAGCCATTGCATTGAGCCAAGAATGTTGTAGAAGTGTACATTAGTGTGAGGAAAAAGCTGTGAAGGGGCAGATGTACATAATGGTGACAAAGCTTATTTATCTCCAGCCACAATTATAGATTGTGGTTTTGGGATTTGTGTGACTAATGGTACACATGAGTGGACAGGGAATGCAAGGCATGGCAATGAAAATTATATTTTTGTTTATCTGTAATGTGCACTGAATAGCAGAATTTATAGAATTCTGGGTAACGACTTAGGGGTGTAATTCACATCAATGCTAACATAGTGTATTAATTGCTATCATGCCATTCATTAAGTATTCATGCCCTATTCAGAATGAAATAACACAGAATTACTCTCGTTTAATTAGGAATGTTTCCTCATTACTGCTACATGCATAATTAATAGCTGACATCTTAAATGGGCGTGCTGAAATATGGGACCATATTAATAACTACACCGCAGCCGGGTGCTTTCTGTCAGATTCTATGTGAGTTTTATGTTTTTAACGTTAAATTATATGAGTTTGTGTGCCTGTGCCTTTTTGTGTGCAACTCCTTTCCAGTGTGCATTTACATATTAGTAAATGTATGCATGTATGATTGTCTTCATGTCCATGTGTGATTGAGTGTTTGTACATGTGTTTGTGAGTGCAAACTTCTTCCCAGTGAGAAAATTGTTACATTGTGTCTGTGGCGAGAAGGGGGAGTTAGGATATGTCAAGATACTGGGTGCATTGTGCCTGTGCTGTGGAAGGGGGTGAAAGTGTCTGTTTGGGCGTGGGGAGGACTGAGTGACGGAACATTTGTTGCATTATCAGAAGCCGTCAGTGCATCTTTAGCGCCATCGCTCCATCCCACTCACAGGGTCTCCTCCACCATCCATCTTCCCTGCTTTCAAATACTGAGCAAAAGCCCTGACGTGCTACATTCACATAGCACAGACAGCCACTATCAAAGCAAGAAGGTTAGAGAGTGGAAGAGACAGGGTGAGAAAGAAAAAGAGAGTTAGATAGTGAGTGGGGGAGTTAGGGAAAAAGAGAGAGAGGTGAGCAAAGACAGCAGGAGAAGACAACAAAAGAGTGAGAGAGACAAAGAGAAAGATAAAGGGAGAGTGGAGACAGAAAGATAGTGAAAGATAGAGATAGAGATAAAGCCACACAGAAGGTATAAAGAGATTGACCCTGCCATAGCTCAATAGTTTTCTTGTGCAAGTCCTGGACAATCGTAACAAACACAAGTTTTGAAATGGAGAGGGGGGGACAGCAATCTTGATATGCCCCTCCAAAGTGCATCTGTCCATACTTCTGTCTACCAACTGTGCTCAAAAGCCACCCCATTCCCCATACACTCACACACACACACACACACACACACACACACACACACACACACACACACACACACACACACACACACACACACAACCAACGCACTCCTGTGCCTTTACAGCAGATACATAGCCAGATTTATGTAATAATCTCTAAATCCATTATTATCACACCAGATTTTCATATGAATAAGCTCCAAAAAGGTCAAATGAACTATATGTGTGTGTGTGTGTGTGTGTGTGTGTGTGTGTGTGTGTGTGTGTGTGTGTGTGTGTGTGTGTGTGTGTGTGTGTGTGTGTGTGTGTGTGTGCGAGTGCATGTGTGTGCAACAGCTTGTCAGGAAACATACACAACAATGATAACAGTGTCTGCAAGTAGAGGAGAACAGCGCACATTTATAATGGAGAAGCCCAAATACTGAGGAAGTGAGGAAGAAACTGGTTTGAGAGCAGCGCAGACACCATGACCACCACTGTCAAAGTGTCATCAGAGCTTTCTGGCACAACATTGCCCTCAGCAAAGCCAATTTACCTTATAAACAGAAACTAAGGAGACAAGCATTTCAGAGATACCGACTGAATAATTATTTCGTGAGGCGGAGACAACAGCCTTTGAAAGTGCTGAAATACACATACATTTCATTAAAAATGTAAGCTAGTAAATGAAAAATCGAAATAAAACCTGTGATATTGCTTGAATGTTGCTTTGCATGCGTGACATATTTCAAGGAACAGGCATACAGAGCTGCAAGACTTTCATGGGCAAACGACGCCTTCAGGAGATGTTGAAGCAAGGCAGACTGGGTCCTTCTGGTTCTGATAAATCCAAAAAGGCTGATTTTTTGCCATTACTGGAGGGACAAAACCTAATTAAGTTGTCAGAAGCATCAACTTTCTACAAAAAGAAAAAAAATAAAAAGCATACTACCCCTCAAAGCCACCATCACCTACCCAAAAAGTTCAACTTCCTGAAACTCACTCACACCCAATCTTAAAAGACTTGAAGACACCCAAGCTTAAAATCTAATCTTTTACTTAATGGGGAAGATCCAATAATTGATGCAGAAGTGGCAGCTTCAGGACATATCCTTCAGATGATTAGAAGGCTCCATCTGCTTTTGGACTGCCAGTGTGCTTATTTCTCTCTCTGCTGCTCCTCTCTCTCTCCCTCCCTGACTCTCCTCTATTTGTGCCCCCTGCCCTCCCCTCCACCTTCAGAGCAGAGATCAATGGTTTTTCCACTTTTAAACACGACTGCCTGTTGGGCAGACCATCTTCCGTCACCAGTTTCACTGTGTACAGGAGAGAGGTCAGCAGATAAGCACCTGGTTTCCCAGTGTGCACAAATAAACACCAATCGCACGTGTAATGGGCCCGGGAGACACACACACATACACACACAATCTCACAAGATGCACTGACCTGTTTTCTAATACAAGTACTAGATATGAAAATCTGTTAGCGATTTAAGATTCGCATGAAGTAGGACCAGTTGACAGTGTTTAATTTTTGGGGAAGTTTTACTACCTTCAATTTCATAAAAATTTGGCTGCATTACATACACACATAGAGAAACAGAATTACACTAATTCCTTTCATTGTGAAGACATTGACAGGAAGATGGGACATTCAGAATGTCCAGTCAGACCATCCTGTTCAGGTGCAATTGGGACAGAACCCAAAAAAAAAAAAAACATACAGTTCTGAAAACTAAACTCTTTAAGGATACTGTTAAAAGTAAACCCTGTCTGAGCATGTGCTAACAACAGACACAATGGCATTGTCCACCATCTCTTATACAGTAAATGTGCTACTTGTATGTCTGTGCTGTATTTTTCAAAACTGTGAAATCAATCACATGCTCTTTGTGATTGTCTCTTGTATGTCACTGTACTAATGTCTGTGTGGAAATTGCTCAAATGGGATAGAGAAGTCTTACCTCCCCACCACCATCTTTTCACTTCACGGAAGAATGTAAGGATATCTACCCACTTGCCCATTTGACTAAAGGAAAAGCTATACACATAATGTATGTACAGTATTCCACACTCCTGTGAGCCATGTCTGACACATCAATGTGGTGCAGTAAGCTGAGAGGGTCAGGAATGTGATGCAGCGCAGTAGAAATAAAACAGCAACCCTGCAGATTAGCTTATTTGCACTGTTCAAGTGCCCAAAGCCATCAATAACCTTTTTACACAACCTTTCTTTTTGTGAAATATATTAATTTTATTTTTTTACCATACTTAAATCATTGACAATAGTTAGGTGTGTGGATAGAATAAAATGCAGAAAAACTTAAAGCATTCAGCTTTACATCACTTACGATAGACAAATTGAAGCAGACCTGGACAATGCCTGCATACTCATAAAGTTCACAAGGAGTGAGGTTAATGAGAAACTATTCATCTGTATTACACTGCACTACAGCTTCAGTCTGCATACCAACTCTTCCACTTCTCAACAAAAGATGGGATTCCGAGGGATATTTAGGATCTTCAGAGGATTGTCACTCTTCTAAGTCTGGGACTTTTCCAGTGAGACCTGCTTCTGTATTTGGTTGCAAGGAACATAAGACTGTGTTTCAAGCAAGTGAGCACACACAATGACAATAAAAAGAAAGATATCCTGAACAGGCCAATACCTTTCAGAACATTTTCTCCAATACTGGACAGTCCTGGTGAGAAGCTCGAGATTATAGTGGGAAAAATGAACCACATACATTCAGTCATCAGTGAACCAGCCCCAGGGTGGACCTGCACAAAGACACTCCATGGGAGAGCTCTCAAGAGCTAAAGATGGTCTTCAAGTGAATACTGACACTCCAGAAAGGAGCAGGAAGGCCATAGGAGTAGGTCTCGTCCAACCAAAACAGAGTTACATGTCTGTCATGCCCCTCCAGTCCCCTGGGGTCACTATAAATTATTGATCATCCTCTGCTCAGTTGACCTGTCAGTTAATGAAGTTCTTAGCAATGTCATATCACTTAATAAAGATGTTTAGTGAGATGGAGAAGGGAGGGAAAGGGGCAATGAGAGACAGAGAAATATTATAATTGTTTACTTAATATTTATTTCTTTCACAAGTTAATTTAGTTTGCTCTGGAACACTTTCTGCAAGGCATGTGAATAAAAAAATGAATTTAATTTGAAATGGTGGCAGGCATCTTATTGAAGGACTCTTTTGCTCCAATAGCTACAGCAATAGCCCTTTGTGATTGAAGAAATCACCACATAACACATTGAGTGATGCCTTATCAGCTTGGAAGCAAGTAGAGGAGAAAGACACTGCTTACGAGAATGCCCTGCACGGTGTACTTATTGGTGAGTCACCCCAAACCAATTGTACATCCACACAGGGAGCTATACCCAGTCAAAGAGCTGTGTCCTATTTGTTTTAAAAGGTAGAATATGAACAGTGCTGGAGTGGATGGGGTGCAACAACATGCAGGAATGGAGTTTTTACTAAGCATCCGTTTAGACGTAGATAAAGAGAAGTGACAATATATTGACAGACAGCATGGATGCAAAGACATGCTTTTGAGAGGGAGAGTGAGAAGGAAACAGAGTAAAAGATAGGAGGGGAAAGAGTGACTCTCCATTCTTAGTGCTCTGTGGCCCTGTTGCTCTGTCTTACTCAAGCAGCATTTCCATCCCTCGTCACAAACATAATAGCACTGTTCATTCCCAGGATCATAACTCCCCTTCCGTCCAGCGGAGAGCCCCTCCATCATCCCTCCATTATGTCACTGCATGTCACAGCTATAATGTGACTGTGTCGCTCCCCACCTGCTGCCAGCGCGGGAGTGTTTTAAAACCCCCTCACAGCTCAAATAGACACAACAGGAACAGAAATGCACCATTATTCCCTCAGGTCATGTGACTCCATCTGTGGCATGGGGCATGTGGGGAATTCAGATTATTACTTTTTGTCAGTTACAGTCCCTGTCACCAGGGCAACACAAGTTTGTGGAGATGGTATGCTCATGTTCCAGGTTCGTTGGGAAGGCAGCCTTTTACATGTCAGTGGCCATTGTCTTCACAGCCAAATTTCACCATCAAAAATCATGGGTGTGGAGAGGCAAAAGAAATGTCTTCCATGCAAATTATCCTGAACCCATGGAGATTACAGGATGTTAAACTTACAATCAAAAAGCCTGTTAAGAGATCACAAAGTCAGGGAGGAACAGAACAAAACACTCATTTGGTCAGATAAATTAGTTACCATGGCAATACAGGGCAACACCCACATTGGGATAAACTACATTATACATCTCCACACCTGATGCCCTGTTCCTGGGACACTTATGCACATTATCTTCACATTTTAAAACATATTATATCATCTTCCACTGTGAGAGATTTCGCTGAAGCACTTGATGCAAGCAATGCTCCACCTGAAACTATAACTCTGAATTTACAATTCTGGTGAAGGCATAAGTTGCCCTGATCCACATCATCACATTAACAAAGACAGACAGAAGTGCGGGATGCAAGAAAGTGTGCTGTGTTTGAAGTCTGATTGAGGCTTTTCCTTAATTAATTATCCCTGCAGGTCAAAAGGTTACAGCATGCCTGGCTGTGTATGTGGTGAAAGGAGGTGGTTGCAGAGAGAGGGTTGGCCAGGTGAAAGATTGGAGGGAATAGACACTCTCTGAAGTGTATTTAGGAGACTATTGCTGGGTTTGTTTTGTCTGTGATTCAGGACACAGTGACTTAATTACAAACCAGGGTTCTCCTGTCTAATTATTTACACCATAATTATTACACATTATGACATTCTGCTTCTGTGGTCTGCCCCACCCTACCCAGCCACACACAAGCAGACACAAAATATGCACATCTATGCACATGCAAATTCACAATAACCACAGATATAAAAACGTAGACACACACATGCGTATACACACACAAAGGCATGCATGGACACAAAATGCAAAGGACATAGATGCATGAACTCTCACATGTAACACACACCAACAGAAAATGAATGCTCATATATGCATTCACATACAAAGACAAAGTGGGACAACATGTGAAGGGACAGTGAGTTAAATTGGAGGCCAAAAGAAATCAAACAAAATAAAGAAAGTGTATTTTTTAGAGTGCTGGGTGGAGGGACAAGATTGATTGGAGCGAGCCTTCCCTGGGTTGTGTAATATCTTTAAACTGGCAGGCAGCAGCCATTGCCCATTTGTCTTCCTGAGAAATGCCTTGTCAGGCCAGCCAAAGGAATTTTAAATTAATGTCACTTCCCTCCCATTTAAAAAAAAGCATGTGTGATGACACCTCGCCAACCTTTATTTTATTATTATTATTTGGGTTTTATATGGCTTTAATTTATCGAGGGGATCAAACTGGAACACATTACAGAGACTAGAGATGAGATAGCAGTGAGTGAGTGTTTGTTTGTGTGTGTGTGTGTGTGTGTGTGTGTGTGTGTGTGTGTGTGTGTGTGTGTGTGTGTGTGTGTGTGTGTGTGTGTGTGTGTGTGTGTGTGTGAAAGAAAGATAACAACACAACACAAAAGAGAAACAGAACAATGGGAATCATTGTAAATTAATATTATATATATATATATATATATATATATATATATATATATATATATATATATATATTTATTTATTTTTTTTTTTTTTTTTAATTATTCTTGTTTTACTTCTCAGTGGTGAAAATGAGAAATGAGAAAAAATTACCAGGGGAACTGCAGTATGTGCACTGAGAACTATGTAGCAAAATTTTTGATTCTGATGAGTTATAAACTATGATATTGACACAAAATATTTAATAAAGAAAATATGATTAATATCTGATGTCATATTTGGTTTAATTTTCACATAAGTCATAATGTTTTGCCATCCACTGAGAAATCCAATGATAATTTCACATTGATAAAAAAGTACTTGTTGCAGGGTGCCTACCAAGACAAACAGAGGAGTTGCATTAGAGATCATCATCCAATCAAGACTATTTAACATAATTAACAAAAAGCCACCTTCATGTGTTTCAACTCAATGTATGACATTCCATGTTTGTATTTCTGTTTGAGGCTGGAAGGCTGCTTGTGCCACTTGGTTGTGCTCTGATGGCCTGAGTGATGATACCATTTTTAATTTGACCGCAGGCCTGTCAAATGTTTAATACAATAGGCTTATCCCAGAAAGGACTGTGGTTTCATGTCTAGAATGAAAGTGTTTAGATGTATTTATAACTAAAATTAGATGTTTACTGTGTGCCTTGATTATTTCCTAAAGGTTGTAAATATACATTTAAACTCCACTGGCTTTGCCTTCCAATTGTGCTTTAGCCCCTTTATGCTGAGTATATGCCCTCTAGGTGCTGGGCTCTATCAATATCATGAGCTAACAAGCTAGCAATCAAATTGTAGTGATATATTGCTGTCTAGCTTTCTAACACTAGCAATAAGTGCACAGTTAGCCCGCTTTTTCTTATATTGCCAAAGAGTATTGCTTATTTTCCAATAGCTATCTTTAACTTTCAGTAATATGTCCATCTTAATGTTTCATCTCTGCTAAATTTCAGATTAAGTCAGAATATCTTGCTATCTTACTAGTAAATTTAGTCAACATGCATGTGACCAGCAAGTTGTTTTAGTCTGTACTTTTGTTTGTCCTGATCTGTCAAATGATGAATAATCCAGTGGTTGGCAGAAATGTAGATTTGCAAGCAGACAAACATGTAGATTGTGGAGTGTTAGTGATTCTGAATGTGGAAAATGTTGAGTTTTTATTCTAAATGCTTCAGCAGCACATTCTTATTTGTTGACATTTCAAAAGATCTCATTGGATTTAATTTGAATGTGACAGAGGAGAAGAAAAAAGAAACCAGGAGTGAAAGGAAACAGTTATGTATGGTCCGTATGTAAATGAATACTTATGTGGGTATGTATGAGTAGGGATGTCATAGGGTGGCGAATGGACTCCACTCTTCTAAATTACAGGAATATTCAGGAATTATGGGAGAAAGCACTAGCCAGGGTGAAACTAAGTGTGTGGTTTACCTCAGTGTTTGTGTGGTACATTAACTTTAGAGAGATCCAGTGATCTGCTCAGATGCTTCAGGTTCTGCACCCAGAATAAAGTGTAATTTATCAAATTCCTAATAGCTCCCACTTCTGAAAAGAACAGTAAAATCATGTCTGTTCTGCTTTACAGAACAAAGAGATAAAATAATCAGTTATCAATTACAGCACATTTACTAATAAATGACAATGCATAATGAATATATAAAAGGTATATGATGTGTCATCACAGAAGATGAGCCTTAATGAGGAGGAGTTTAGTTTGACAGTCTATTCAGTCCATATGATGTAGCATTTGTTTTCAGTGTAACATTTAAAGTAGAGATGCGATTTTAAAGTGACTATTGATCAGTTTTTTAAATGTTGTAGGATAACAGCATGATTGATAATAGTAGCTAATGTTAACATCTGTTAGAAGAGAGGGGGAACTGATATCTGTAGATAAATATTTAGGTAAATGTTAATACAGTTATGCAATTGGAAAGATAGCAGATGCACAATTGTCTGTAAAATGAATCACCAGAAGCATACCTATTTAGTTACTTAACAAAGCTTGGCAAAAGTACCATCCATCAAAGGTTAATGATGCCATTTGAGTGGCTGGTTTTCATTTTCAGTGAAGCTGACAAGATAGTTGCCAGTGCAACTGATTGTTGTAATGAAATACTTTATAGGTAGGTGCAAGCTAGTTGTCTGTGTCAGTTGCACAGAGCATAGTTTTCTATGTACCAGTGCTTCAGAGTGTGAATGGGTTACCTCACAGTTTTTCAATGTATCTGAGTTGCAAAATAATGTTATGTATTATGAGAAAAGACAGAAATATAGTAACACTTAACTCTTGTGATTGTAATTTTAACTCATTTCGTAGCAATATAAAATAATCCAAGATCAGAAGGACACAGAATGTAACATTTTTAAGGACTGAGAGTCTGTGGCTATACTGGTATCTTCCCTAGGAAACCTGAAAATGCCTGAAAAAATCTGGGCACTGTATTTGTATGTGGTATCTCCAGCTAGTCTTTAACTTAGCAGATGGCATAGTTTTTAGAGTCATAACAATGTATATAAACACTTATATTCAATAGCTTAGTCATTTATCAATGACATGTCATGTTTAGGGTACAACAAGTCACACCACTGCAGACTGCACACCTGACAATTTCTAGTTGCTCTTTCACTTTTCAGTATCCTGTTTCTTGCCTGAAACAGATAGAATCCTCCCTTCTGCATGATCCAGGATCAACCTCCACCATTTCATAGTGGCAAGTGGTTTATTTATTGCCTGACTCTCTGAACTCAAGTACTGATCTGAGATCAGCCTTTACTGTGTCACACAAGCTGTTGCTTTATTTATTGCCTACACTCTCTGAAGTCGGGATACAATTTCGCTCTTTTTGTATACGAGCATCCCCTGAGGCTGAATTTATTCATTCCAGATGACAGGCATTTACTGGTCGCATCTGAGCAAGCAAAGAAACAGGAAGAGACATGCTTTTCTGATATGAGCGCATAACAGCTGCAGATATGCTGTGAATGAAAGAGAGACCGATTATGACAGACAATCATGAAATAAAAACGTGTGAAGAATGGGGGTATGACATCTAAAATGGCCTGTTGGTACTCCTTTTAAGCTGTAGATTTGCAGTGAGGCAACATGGCTTTTCTTAATAAAAATGTTGAACGGAGGTCAGATCACTGGTCTCATGACTGCTGTGCCGTCATTTTTAATGTGGGAACTGGGAGAGCACAGGTGCAGCTTTGCCTGGTAAAATGCTCAGGTCAACAGATTTTTCTGATCACATTCTTTGGCCAATTTGCTTTTGAGTAAAAGTTGTATATTTGTTTTTAAAATAAACTGTGGGAAATGAGGGAAGAGCCCTACTGTAGCTCAGGGAAACCATAGCGAAATAGGCATTTACACAGCATTCCGTTGTAGATAACATTTGTGGTTCCCAAGCAGATGTCACTGCCTCTGTGTCTGGTGTTGTCATTGCCATTGTTGGTGTTCAGTTTGCGCTCACTCTTGTTGCATTCCCTGAGGCCTTGTCATTATAATTAAGTGACAGACAGTGGTGAACAAAAATCACCAAACAAAAAGCCACACATGGACACATACACACACTCTAATCACACTCCCACTTACACAATCAGTAATGCTTCTACATCAACACACACACACACACACACACACACACACACGCACACACACACACACACACACACACACACACACACACACACACACACACACACACTCCTGCGTGATTTTAAGTTATTATTATCATGGTTAATAATAACAAGAACAACAACAACAACAATAATTAATAATACTAATACTGATACTACTACTACTACTAATAAAAATAATAATAATACTACTAATAATAATAATGCATATCAGGACTGATAAGAAGATTTCTGCAAAGTGGCCAGACTTTACAGTGATTGGACAAGGAGACCAGAAGATTGTCAATATCACAATCCCAGATGATAGAAACATCTCAACCAAGAGCAAGAGAAAATCACCACATAACAGGACCTGCAACTTGAGATACAAAATATCTGGAATATGAAAGCCTAGGACATTTCAGTAATCATCAGCCCTGGGTAGTCTGAACAAACATGTAGGATGTCTGCCTGGAATACACAAGGCAGCAGTGCCTGTCATAGCAACGTTGCTTGGAAGTGGATGCATTCTTTGGATCACCCAGAGGACTGGTGGGAACTCCAGAGCATCCATGAGAATAACAACTGACCCAAGGAGAAGTCTTGGAGGAAGAACAATAACAATAATAAAAAGAACAGCACATTGTGCTTAAGTTTTGCCTTTCAAGGAATCCAAAACATTTGGACTTGTGAGGGTGGTAAACTCCCCTCAGCTGCAACCAATGTTTAGCACTCAATGAGATGATGAATTGCAGCTATTTTGCACCAGAACACTCACCATACATCTGCTGAGGCAATTTACACTTACATGCTCACTCTCATACTCTCAATATTTCAGCATGCCAACACTGTACACTATAGTTTAATAACTATTTTTTTACAATAAATGAAATTTCAAAATTTAATGAGATCATACACTTTTTCACGGGTGCAATACTCTCAGAATTCATTTTAAGTCAATGCCTTTCTCAATGTGTAATAATGAGAGTAGAATCTCTTCTGAAAACATGAAGGCTCCTGATGCTATTTCAAACAGCTAAATGGATCACCTACTGACCCAAAAATCTAAGAATCCCTTGGCTGGTGTTATATCAGTTTAGGACATGAATGTTGGCTTAGAGGGGATATAAATTACAAATTCACAGCAAAAATATCTTTATGATAATTCTACCTTCCACAGCTATGGCCATAAAGATGACCCAGAGATGCACATTCAGTTCAATTATTACTTTGCGTGTTTCATGGTATTGTCATGTAATTTCACTCATTTAAATATTTACAGTTAGCAACCAAATGAAGCAACTATCTAGCAGCAATTTTTTGTGATTTTTTTTTAATGATGGAAAATTCCACTCTTTTTAATGTTTAAATTTTGCGTTTTAATTGTGCACATGATTGCATGTTAGCACTACATTGTTTGAAATACTTTGGAATCATTTACAAAGTAATTTAAAAAATATGATTAATGTATAATTATGTTATAGATATTCTTAAACAAAATTAAGTATGCATTCACTTTATTTTTATTGACTCAATAAACAACACTAAATTACAACTAACAAAAATGAAAAATCCTGAAGATAATTTTTGAAGTTTTGAAAAGTATTGAGCATAGATCGACAGACCAAGAATGATCAGCTTTGAACTCTATTCAAGTATGTCAAATCCCCTACAGAGGTGCTCATGTATGACACAATCCTGAGCAAAAGTTCCTTGCATGATGAACTAATGTCTGTAATTATTAATGTGTGGTGCCAGTGCCTAAGTGAATATGCTGGCAGGTGCCTTTTCATAAACTGCTGATACACACAGCACTGCATTCATATGCCAGTGCCATATGCTAGAAATCCATGTTCAACAAAAATGTGGAAAAGCTCACAAGGCACTGGTGAAATGTACTGTTTAACAGTGTTTCTGCTATATAAAGCAAATGTCCTTCCCACCCCACTCCTTCAAGGGCATTGCATGACGCGGCAGCACTCCATCACCTTATGTTTCAGTGTCATTACATGTAGTTGCGTAAGCGTTTGGATCACATTGTAATGCATTCAGCTTATTCTTCTTTTTCTGGAGGCTAGCCAAACTGGTCTGCCTCTACCACAGTCATCTCATTAAGTCATCTGCTGTCCACTGAAATACTGCAGTCAGTTACAGAGAATTTTCTCAGAATTTCAAGGTAACCACATCATATCAACTAAAGCCATATCTCTTGGGGTGTTGTTCTGTCTATCTAGCAAAAGCTCTTGCCTTTGGTGCAGTAATATGCCAAATGTTCGAGAATAAAACTTTGGCCCCGCCCATGTCAATCCACAAGAGGTAACAAGAGATCCACCATGTAAAAGCATTAGAGAGTGGTCTCAATTCCAGTGAGACAGCCATAAAGCCAGTAATGACAAAAACTGTAGTACCAAGAGTGGCCTGGATTCAATCAACATCAACACTGACATCTAATTAAATGCGAGTGCCAGTTTTTATTGTACCACTGAATTCACCCCTCCAAATAATTGTTCATCCCAACAACTGGATGCAAATGTTGACTGAATACAGGCCTGTATTTACACAAATGTAACTAATCATACAACATGTGTACCTCCTGAGGGTAATGGAGCTTAATACAGAGCTAATAATGCTGAAATTCTTCTTTATTGAATTGTGTTATTACAGGCCGTAAAAAGTAAGATGGGGCATTCAAATAATCTACCTCTACCCAGGTTGCAGGGCATTTTGAGAGCCCTGTAGAGCAACCTCATTAATGGCGATGGAGTGGGAGCAGATAATGTCTGATGATGTTGTGATGGGCTTTAGGTTGTTACAGAGCTCCCAAGATTTGCTACCTCTGGATTCTTGGGATGATAAATAAGTATTGAAAAATCTGACCAGGATGTTACTTAAGTCATTGTGAAAAACAATGGGAGCTTACATCACAGTGCAGTACTATGCACAGGTGCTGTGAAAGGGTGAAATCCTTGACTGATTCAGGAGGCTGAGGGCTGGACAGGGACCACCTAAACATTCATCAATGTCCTAAAAAGGCCAGTGGAGAGCCAGGTGTCATATCTTTCCATTGAGCCCAGGACTTCTGGCAGTGACCCTGGTGGTACAGGACTTTTTACGAAGATAACAGTAATTCATTGTCCTTTTCCTTCTGCCATATTCACCTCTCCTCACCCCTTTTAAGGAGTTCTTGATCAGCCTCGTCAGTAAGCCCCCATTCTTACACCTTCATTGACTGATTACAATCCAGCAGTGTTTTTGAGTGTTTCTAGATGCTTGGAAAATGAAGATATATTTTGTGTCATAGTTATAAGTTAATGACAAAAACACACAAGGCTAGTGCACCAACATAACATCATTCATGACTTCTGTTAAAACTAAGTGATGGTTCAAAATTAATTTCTGTTCATTTAATTCTGTTTTTAATTTAGGCCTCCTGAATAATTTAAATGTAATTTGAAAAATGTATCATGCATTTTTTGGGTCTTCACTTTACTGTTTGTTCAAATGATTAAGCAATGATGTGGCTATTTTACTTGATCAAGCACATTTTCTTTATTTGTCTTTATGTATGTATGTATGTATGTATGTATGTATGTATGTATGTATGTATGTATGTATTTATTGACAGGAACAGCACATATTCACAAATATTTTTGTAAATATGCTAGAGTTAGCCAGAAAGGCACATTTTCACAGTCTCTGATAAATGAACACTTTCATTGAATGCAATTACTCAGATTATTACGTTTTATTTATATATCATTGTTTTGCCTGTGCAACAAGTAATAAGAGTTGTAGAAGTTTGTTTAAGTTGCAGATTTTAAAAGTTCTCCTGTAGTTGCATGTCTAAAAACAACCATAAAACACCTGGCATAGTTAATGGTGAAGTGTTTGCAGTAGCAAAAAGCTGTAGGCTTTAGTTGTGAAGAGATAATGATAGTTTTTGAATGTGTGTGCATGCATGATTGAGTTAAGTGTATTGGTGTATTTATGTATTGGTATGTGTGTGAGTTTGAATGCACATAATGAGTTACTGTATGTGTGTGTCCAAAAGCATTTGTAGTGTGTGTGTTTGTGTGTGCGTGTGTGTGTTTAGGGAAAGGTGGGCTGCAATGAATGGAATGGATGAGAGCAATAGTTCCTGAAAACTTGCAAAATTAGAACACAACATAAAATAACTATTTGCAACTACTTACATTACAGTCCTGGTTAATCTTTGGAAACCCATTTGCCAGAAAATTCACCGATCAATAGAACATATTTTTGTGCATTAGAAAAAGCAATGCCTCTCAATACATTCTTGTAATTCTAATGCCATTAGTCTGCTAAAGCTTCAGATTAAATAGGATTCATTTCCGTCTGCAGACTATGCCATCAAAGAATGCAAAATGCATCTTCCTTCTAAGACAGCAATTATATGTTAATTGATGATTAGAAAATTACACCTCCAATAAAAAAGATCATTTTGTATTATAAAACACAGGGACTGTCATTATTTCATTTCATACTGTGCATTCAGAGGCTCCAGGCAAAATTCATTGCACCTTTTACTCAGACATTTCATGGTGTCTGAGCACTTCTTTCAGTTTCTGAAAGTTGGAACATCTAAATGTTGCCTGTTCTGACACTGTGCAATGAATAAAAGTGGCTGTTTAATTAGCTTTTTCCCGAACTTGCAGAATATATCACATACAGCTCCTCTCTTTTTTTCTTTTAGAAATGGTGGCATGCCCTAAATGCTTGTGCATGTCACTATTAAGTGGACGCATCAACTTGTGCTTTGGTGATGGAAGCATAAATCATGTCTTATGTCCTGTTGCAAAATGTTTAATAAATACTTGAGCTAGTTAAAATCGTTGGGAACTTACTGCTAGCCATGCTCTACGGATTGGGACAATGTTACTTTGAAAGTACCCCACAGTGCAGGCAACAAATACCTTAACTTCGGGTGAAGATCACTCATAATACCACTCCAGACATCATACAGACATCCATTCCTTATGTCTTCCTACCTCTGAGTTTATAATCGCATGTTGTTGCTCTGTCTGGCTGCTTGCTGAAGATAGTACTGAGGGTACTACTGACTAGCCTTTAAAGCAGTCTTGGTTTGCTTCCTAGCTGGATTAATGTGAGGTAAATTCTCATCCATCTGCTTTGAAACCTCTTCTCTAACCATTTTTGCATTATTAACATGAGAGTTGGCCAAAACCACACTGTACCATTACAGAATCACCATATACATATGGGGCAGTCTGTAGTCAAATAGCTAAGGTGCATGCCTTTACCCCACATTGCCCCCAGAGGGGATTGGCCCCTGGTTAGTCTTATCAACTGTAAGTCACTTTGGATAAAAGCATCAGCTTAATGATGAATGCAAAACCCCATTCACTGTTGGAACATTGCATTTTTGTGTGCCTTTTTTTATTAACATTCTGCATGTGAGTATACACTGGTTAATATGTGTGTGTGTGTGTGTGTGTGTCAGACAGAAGAGAGGTGTGTGTGTCCTTCACACATCGCTCTGGCAGCAGTAATTGGGCCTGACAGCTCTTCAACCGTGTGTCCAATGTATCAAGAAATGATGGACGTGACAATTTTCGACTACGTTCCTTCCACAACACATATAAACAAGCATTAATAATGATGATAATTCAAGCCGCCACATCATTTCCCATCATTAACCTACTGGCAGTTGAGAATATGTTTATTGGATGAGGGATTATTATGACCTCTGGAGCTTGGAATAAGCCTACATCTGTGTGCCCTCAAGGGACTGGAAAACGAACAAATGGGTTCGCTTTGGCCACTCAGCAAGGAAGTTTTGACCTGAAGCCCATTTGTGCACATTGGCCATAAGCATTTCTGGAGTTCTGCTGTGAGAAGGGTAATCTTGTGGCAGGTATTGTTATCTGTTCCAGACTGACACCGCTACATGAAAGGAAGAGCAAAGAGGAAAAGACACCGACCACGCTGCTTTGATGTTATATTTTGCATGTTTACATCACAAGCTTCACTTTGATCTCATTATGCTCTGTCACACATATTTTGGAACAGTGTGTCAATGTATTACCTACTGTAATAGGCCGACATGGCTCTGTTAACACAAGGGAATTACTGTAATGACAGAGAACAATTCATTTGCTTCCAGTGACACGATCCACCTGAAAGAAGAAAAGGAGCCCATGCTGAGAAGGAGGGCTGTGTGCCCTCTCCCCTTTGAAAGCACTCTCTCACTCAGCAGCACAGATACAGGTGAGGACGAAAGATGGAATTTTAAGAGGATTAGGGAGATACTGCAAATGTACCACCCAGATGTAAACAGACTTTGAGTACACACAAAGGTGAGACTGTGTCATGTCAGAGTTTGGTTTTCATATCATGACATTGTTATATTTATTTATATTCCAAAAATGTTTCATGTGAGAGTACATAAAAGTGAAGAAGACAATTTGAATGAGGTTGCCATGAGAGGCATATTTAGCTGTTTATGCCATTCATTTCCAGCATGTCATTTTTTTTTGCTAAAAGGCTGTCAAGCAACATATATCATCCAGCAAGCACAAAACAGGAAATGGCCTGTGTTTGTTAGCCCTTTTAATCCTGCCATGGTTTTTGATTCTTTTGACAACACCTTTCTTATACTCTGGGTTTGTAGCAGCTATCACAACATGCCATATACAATTTTGCTCAGAGCTTATTTTGCCCAGAATCATGAGCCCTGTACATTGCATGAGGAATTTGATACTCATGTCTTTGAGGTAAATACATTCCTCAAAGTATTATCCAACCTTCACAAGTAAACAGGTTAGTTCAGGTATCTCTTTTCTAATCAGATATGTAATAGAAATGTATGTTGGGGTAACAGTACATGCATTCAGTCCACACTGTGAATCAAAAAGGCCATTGCTTTTTCAGATTAAGTTTACACTTTATATACATGTTCATAAGACACTGACAAACTTATGATGAGCTTACTTGCTTAGCAGCAAAGTATTTGTTATCACAAGCTCAGTCATTTAGATAAGGCTTTGTCTGGCACCTGTGCTCATATATTTGTGAAAGGAAATATTTCATTTTTATATTTGTTTGTTTGATTAGCTAACATTCAATGGTGTAACTCATGCTTAGCATGTTTGCATCTTCGTCTCCCAGTGTATTTAAATGGAACCTCACTGCAGATTCGGACTGGGTCAAAGAGAGTTAAAAACCCATTGGTATGTTCATGGTTATTGATATGCACCTATACTCATAGTTAAGGAGATTCCATTACATAGTGAAACTAGCTGTACTGCTATGTGAGTCAAACAGACTATACCAGTGCTAGTACATTATGTTGATGTGGCTATTGTGGTGCCTGTAGGGGAGTGTGGGCGGACAGAGAAGCGCAAACACGAGGATAAGGAAGCAAAGAGGCTCTCAGCCGATTAATTACAAACTTAAAAGTGCTCAAAACAGGAGTTCAGTGATATAACTGAACAATGTTAAACATTTGAAAAGTCAATAAAACATTCAAACAATAAACACAAAGTTCGAGCGCAGAGGTGGAGGCTCAGGTCTGGACCACAGACTGGGCAGTAGGGGTGCAGCCGAATTCGAACACGGTATTCGGCGAGCACGAACATAAACAGAGAATAATTCCGTTCGAATATCATCACTTGTATTTGTATTTGGATTAAAAAAAAAATCGGTTCGTACTGTAAAGACTCAATGTAGAATAGTGCTTATTTGAACATTCTTTTATAGATAAAAGTATATAATTATATTTACAACTATTTTCAAGTTACTGTGATCTTCCTTGCTGTCATGGGAGCGATTTTCTGAGCATACAGCGAGAGCAGTAATTTCAAGTCAGTCTCATTTCTCCTCCGTCATCATCCAGTGTTCAGCACTAACACTTGTCAGTGTCAGGAGAACAGTGCAGCTTGTAGCTATGAACCCAGTGCTTTGAGACTGCGTGTTCCCAAGGTGACATAGTTTGTGCTCCAAATTGCGTTCTGAACTGAGAGAATGTTCTGCTGTTGCGTCTTAGCCTACCCCAAATACGCACGATACGCTGAAGGGAGCAAAGCATCACCACCGATGAAGATAGTTGTAAGTTCAATATTCTTCTCAAGCCACCTAGAAAACCTGACCGGGGTAACGATGCCTAGCCCTCGGCAATAACTATTGCAACTTTCACATTAAAGCAGTATTAACGATAATGTTTCTTCACTTGTAGGACAGCTAACAATAAACCATATTTAAAGATTTAGGTTATGTCTTTAATGACCAAAAGATCAACGAGGCAGACATGACAGGTAGGCTAGTCAGCTGAATAACAATAACTAAATGTCTCTACCATAATCAGCTATGTAGCCATCTTCGGTAATTTAGCCACGTACTAGCAAATGCTATCTTGTTTTGTCGTTCAAAAAAAAAAAAAAAAAAAAAAAAAAAACACTGACTTGATGTCAATCAGGTACAAACAATCGAAGACCCTGCATGCAAACAGCCCACTCATATTGTGTAATTAAACTTAAAATTGTTAATAGAGAGCAAAACACTAATGTACTGAATGATCCATGGAGAAAACAATATCAATGTTAGCGCTCTAACGAACTTAGCAGCAACCACAGTAGCTATTCAGTCTGCTACAATGTCAGTAAATTGAAATTTCATATTTTAAGGTCAGTCAATTGCAAACATGGCTTTAGTACATGTTTAACAACATTATTTTCATTCATTAAAAAGGAAATAGAGGTGCAATTTAAAAGACACATTACAGCTGTAAAAGACCGACAGCTGCCTCCAAAAAAAAAAAAAAAAAAGAAAGATGAAAAACCTATACAATCATAATTCAATGTAACTTCCTGTTAAGACCACACCCACTTCCGGTTTCGACCTGAAAACCAAATACAGATACAGATAATTTTGTTACTAAATGAATACAGATACAGATACAAATAATGACCTCTCTGCACACCCCTACTGGACAGCTCTTACAGCATGCCTTCCGCTTAACTAGAGTCCGAAAAAGAGGAAAAGCAAAACAGTTAGTTTGCTCCTCAAACTGGAGGAAAAACGTGTTGGTGTCATTGGCTTATGAGCAAGGTTCAATCATCCAAGAGTAGCAGTAGCAGGCTAGATGAATTATCCTTTTCAGGTGTGGGCTCCTGCAGCCTGTGTCACTTTCCGGGGTCCTGATCTTCTGGCAGCATGCCTGCTGCTGTCCAGGGTGCTGATGCAGGTGAACTATCGGTGGTTTGGGCAGCTTACCACAGACAGGGTTCTGTTTTACGGCAGTGCCCCCATTGCACCTGCCACACAGAACCCCCTTTTGAAAACCACTGTGGGGCCCAGCGGCAGCAGCCCAGGGGCAGCCTGGACAAGCCATTAGTGTTCCCATAGCATTAACCAGGCCAATGGACCACCTCGAAGGAATAGGGTTTGAGGGAGAGGAACCAGCACGTCACTCTGGAGTTGGTGTTCTTCTCCTGAGCCATCCACCGTAACGGAGCATGATCAGTCACCAAGGTAAAACTACGACTAAGGAGGTAGTACAGGAGTGTGGTCACTGTCCATTTAATGGCCAAAACTTCCCTATCAACAGCAGCATACCTTGTCTCTCTTGGTCACAACTTATGGTTCAGAAAGAGTACTGGATGTTCCTCATCGCTGTGTAGCTGGGACAGAACAGCTCCCAACCCAGCCTCTGAAGCATCTGTTTGCACCACAAAAGGATGATCGATGTCAGGCATGTGGAGAATAGGATCAGAAAAGAGTGTGTTTTTCAGGTACTGAAGTGGGTATTCTTGTGCGGGACCCCACGGCACCTTCTCAGGTGTCCCCATCTGAGTTAGGTTGGATAGGGGTGCAGCTATGAAGAGAAGTGAGAGATGAAACAATGATAGTAACCAGAAAAACCGAGGAATGCACATACCTGGGACTTGGTTGCAGGCCGGGGTCATGCTCTTACAGCCTGAATCTTCTTGCTCTGGCGCTTGAGAAGTCACTGCCTGATGTTGTATCCCAGGTACTGTGCTTCACTCAGCACTACACAGAACTTGGCATGGTTAGCTTTCAGCCTGGCCCATCAAAGGGCACCCAACATAACGTGGACCTGAGCTTGGTCTTAAGACCAGGTTTGCAAGTGGATCACCACATTGTCAAGATCACCACATCATATTGCTGGTGCGGCCAGAGTACCACGTCCATCATGAAACATCACTGGAGTCCCCTGCAGACCGAATGGGGGTACCTGGTACCAATTGGACTGGAGAAGTCTGTCTTCACACGGTCTGGCTGGGCGAAAGGAACTTGCCAATAACCTTTAGTTAAATCAAGGCGTGGAAGAACCGAAGGGAGCCATCAGGTTTCAGCACCGGCACAATGGGACTAGACCACAGGCTGCATGCTTCCTGGATGACCCTATCTGCTTCTTCTTTTCGATCTCCTCCACCTCCGCCGCGTTTTTCACCTTTAGTATCCGATACAGCCGCATGTTCACCATGGTGCATCCAGAGTCTTGATACTGTGTTTGATGAGGAAGTTTCTACCTGGGGAGGCAGAGACCACATTGCGGAACTGCGGTCAATGAGTTCCCTTACCTCCTGCTTCTGGCTGGGGCTCAGGTCACCCTCCTATGCCCACTAGGTCACAGGGTGAAGGTTCGATGCCTTCAGTGGTGAACAGTGCCGCTGCCGGAGCAATGGGGCTTGCCACCCATCTCTTCAGCAGATTCACATGGTACACCTGCTGCGGTGCTGTGTTGCTGTGGTTGCTCATCCACCCATAACTAGTCCTTTCCCCTTCATTCCCAGTAAAACCGAGCCTCCAACCCCCTCTTCTGATGACAGAGGTTAATAGTAAGATAGTTTTTCCAGTGGAAATGAGAATACAAATTTACCAATTTTATTCAACAATGTTTGTAATGTGTTTACTCTTAAATGGCTTACATTGGAGATGCGCACATATAAATAAAAATAAATGTAAGCTTATTCTGGTCATTATTCAGGAATTTCTGGTTGATTGGACACACACACACACACACACACACACAGATACACAAACCAGGCGGAGTATGTTGTGCAAAAGCATGCTGTATAGGAAGAGCCTATGAATCTGGTGTAAGGATATCCATGGTTAGCTCTCTGGGGATGAGGGACGTTGAGCGCAATTAAGTAGAGTGAATTATCTCTGACAGGAGATGCTGGAACTGCATCCCCAAATGAAAGCTTTACGATAAATAGTTTTTGCAAAGGTCTTTCTACTTATTTTGTCCCAAATTAGAGTTTGTGATACTCCAAGAAGGTATTCTGTCTTTGTGCATCCTTTTTCTTTCTCTGACAGCTATTATTCATCAGACTTAATCACTTCAGTTATGAAGGACACCTCTCTCTCATCTTTCATTTTCCTACAACTACAAAAGGCTGATCCAGCTTTTGCTCTGATTGGTTATTCAAACTTGCAAAGTGCCATTACATGCAGGTGAATTTGTTCATCCTTCTAGAGAATTCTGTAATGTCATTTTAATAACAGTAAGTCGAGTATTCTGCTCATGGTTGTGGCTCAGAGTAGAAATTATTTATATTCACTGTCCCCGGAGCTGGAGAGGGTGCAGGACAAATAATTATTTTCTTTAAAAAAATGACACCTTGGCTTATTAATTAAAAGCGATACATGTACAAAGCACTGACCCCTACAGCATGTTTATCTAAAGAAGATAGATTGCATGTTTTAAGATGGTAGTGGACCTGTTAATATGTGTATAAGTGTGGTGTAATTTGTTACCCAAATAAACTGGCTAATATTTCAAATCCACTTTCTATTAAATGATGAATAAAACATAAAAGCTGTCAAATGTGCATTGTTGGGGTCTTCTCACAGCTTGTGCTACCGCAAAGCGAAAAATAAATAATAATTTGGCTATTCCATGTCCCCTTTTGAACTGATGAGCAATATGAACAAGGACTGGGAAGTAGGACTGAAATCATTTAGTATAAGTACTTGATTCAACCAAATACTTTCTTCAAGGACATAATGCAATTCAATCAAAACAGACTGTGCATACAAACATTTTCTTTAACAATTTTTGTATTCTATTGGAGTTAGATTTACTATTTACACTACTCTCTCTCTCTCTCTCTCTCTCTCTATATATATATATATATATATACAGTACCTATCATAAGTATTCACCCCCTTGGATGTTTTACCCTTTTACTGCTTTCATTAATCAATCATGGTCAATAAAATTTGGCTTTTTTCACACAAAATTTATCGGAAAAAACTCTTTTATGTCAAAGTGAAAACAGATTTCTACAAAGTAATGTTAATGAAACAAAATTATATAAAGAAAAATAATTGTTTGCATAATTATTCACCCCCTTCAAGTCAGTATTTAGTAGATGCACCTTTGGCTGCAATCACAGCACTGAATCTGTGTGGATAAGTCTCAATCAGCCTTGTACATCTGCACACTGCAATTTTGCTCCATTCTTCTTTGCAAAACTGCTCAAGCTCTGTCAGGTTGCATGGGTATCGGGCATGAACAGCCCCTTTCAAGTCCAGCCACAAATTCTCTACAAGATTGAGGTCTGGGCTTTGACTGGGCCACACCAGAACATTTACCTGGTTCTTTTTAAACCATTCCTGTGTAGCTTTTGCAGTATTTTTTGGATCATTGTCTTGCTGGAAAATAAATCTTCTCCCAAGCCATAGTTCTCTTGCAGACTGAATAAGATTGTCCCCAGGATTTCGGTGTATTTTGCAGCATTCACTCTGCCCTCTATCTTTGCAAGCCTTCCAGGGTCGGCTGCTGAGAAACATCCCCACAGCATGATGCTGCCACCACCATGCTTCACAGTGGGGATGGTGTGTTTGGTGATGTGCAGTGTTTGTTTTCTGCCAAACATAACGTCTTGTCTGATGGCCAAAAACTCAATTTTGGTCTCATCAGACCAAAGAATCTTCTTCCACTTGACCATGGAGTCTTCCACATGCCTTTTGGCAAACTCTATTCGAGATCTAATATGAATTTTCTTCAACAGTGGCTTTCTAATTGCCACTCTCCCATAAAACTTTGACCAGTGAAGAACCCGGGCAGCAGTTGCTGTATGCACAGTCTCTCCCATCTCAGCAGCTGAAGCTTGTAACTCCTTCAGAGTAGTCGTAGGGTCTTGGTGGCTTCTCTCACTAGTTTCCCTACGTGCACGGTCACTCAGTTTACGAGGCGGCCTGATCTAGGCAGATTCACACATGTGCCATATTCCTTCCATTTCTTGATGATTGATTTCACTGAACTCCGGGGATGTTCAATGCCTTGGGAATTTTTTTGGTATCCATCCCCTGAATTGTACTTTTCAATAACCCTTTCCTGAGTTGCTTGGAGTGTTCTTCTGTCTTTATGGTGTTATGGTAGCCAGGAATACTGATCAACCAGTCTCTGGACCCTCCAGACACAGGTGTTTTATACCTCAATCACATGAGACACACCCACATCACTCAGGTTATCTTCAATTCACTAATTGTGAGACTATTGGCACCAATTGGATGGACCTCTACTGAATTTGCCCATTAAATTTAAAAGGGGGTGAATATTTATGCAAACAATTATATTTCTTTATATATTTTTGTTTCATTGACATTACTTTGTAGAACTCTGTTTTCACTTTGACATTAAAGAGTTTTTTCCAATAAATTTTTGTGTGAAAAAAGCCAAATTTTATTGACTATGATTGATTTATGAAAGCAATAAAAGGGTAAAACATCCAAGGGGGTGAATACTTATGATAGGCACTGTATATATAATTTACTCTTTCCAAACTGAGTAAATACTGCACCCTCAACAACAGAAATTGTTAAGTAGATGAAAGTTGTTGCAACTAAGATATTCACCGTGTACAGACGCAGTTCAGATTGAATGTTCACTAACGCTTTTATTAATCAACTGGTATAACTTGTTGCTATGGTTACTGTAAGGGGCAGTGGCAACCAGAAACAGAGCTTAATCTATGGCTAGGAGTTAACAAAAGACAGTGTTTTTGGAACAGTGATTACACCTCTTGCTTGGAACTATATATCTAATGTACATCCTCTAGCCAAATAGAAATAAGAAGTCAATGCACTGTATAAATTAGATAGATAGATAGATAGTTAGATAGATATGTGTATGAACAAGAATGAAATAACACAGAACCACCTACATAAACAAAGGGAAAACAAATATTTGCCTTCTCTCAGCTCTGATAGGGGGTCTGGACGAAAGCATTCAGAGGATTTTCACATATCCTCTGACTGGTGTTTATAAGACTTGTCCATGCCACCTCTTTCATGCCAACCCCTTGATTGGTTTCATTCACATAAAACTGAATTGGAAAAAGATCTGGCACTGTTGCAATAATGCTCAGCTTAGTGTTCAATAGCTTCTCCAGCATGTGAATGTGCAAGGGAAAAATGTGCAGGATTGACTGGCAGAGGGAAAATGAAAACATGTTTGTGCTTGGTTTAGGTGAAACAGGGTCTGCTCTATGGGTGGTGTTTGTTCCTGCTCCTTTGTCTGACTGTGTTCATATGACATTAGGGCCCTCTGGCTTTGTTTGTGACCTTAATGGTTGCAGCATATGCCACTACTAATCTGATTTGTAGATTCAACTGGGAGAGAGTGAGAGATGGGGGGAGTGGGCTAAATAAGAGGAAGAGAGGGAGGGGGAGAGAATGACTGAGAGACAGCATTATGTGTGTGTTTACAGGCACTGGTTGTCTTCAAAGGACCATGAGTAAAAATGCATATTATCCCCAGTAATGACACATTAAACACACAAATGAACACAAACACACACATACATGCACACTCACTATTGTGGTCTAACAAAGGGTTACAAAGAAAAAAGTCCTGAATGTTGTGTTTAAACGATGAATAATATGAACTGTGAGCCTCTAACTTAATCTGCATGTAGCTTCACAGATGCCATGGTCCTTGCTGTCCTCTGACATATGACAGTTATGACTTCTGGGATAACCCTGTATGAAAGGGATTAACTCATTCTGCCAGTGACGAAGAGTTAATCTCTGCAAATGTGATGCTTTACATACCATCTCCAATCCACCAGTCTGTGCTGGAAGCAGGCCATTTAAAATAATGGGGTCTGCAGATCAGCAGCAGCTGCATTTAGGCTTTTAACACAGAGGGCCCAAGTCACAGAGCAAATGGAGCTATGAAACATACTGAAATCTGTAGTTAAAGCAAAAATAAATACAAAACAATCCATTTTGTTGACAGCATCTCGCAGAAAAATACAGTAGGAAAGCTGGTATGTTTATATAATGCATTCATTATACACTTGAAATAATCAACTAGAAAAAAAAGACTGGTCAGACAAACTAAAGGACACTGTATGGTTTTTCCATTTCCTTGTGCTGGAATGGTTATGTGTGGACCCCCATGCCAGGAGAAAAGTCAACCCGCTAAATACAAACCTGACCCAATTCATATTCCAGTCTCCTCCCCTCATCTGCCTGACTTCTGACTCACGCAGCATTTACACAGAGGCAGCGGGCAGTATCTTGGATTGCTTGTTCTGCTGGCTCCTGACCTTTCCATGAGGCCCTCTCATGGCCGCCTTGCGGCCTTCTGTGCTCGCTGCAGCAGCCTCCTCTCTGCAGATAAAGGGATATTATAGCCCCTGCGGCCATAGCTTCATCCAAAGAATGTCACAGGCCTTTCTCTGGAAACGGCACCACAGTTTGGGTCAGTTGGTGAAGCATGACAAAGGATAGAAGTTGGAGGCAAGGGTTTAGATGGGGGCCTGTGGAAATGCATCACAACATTTAACAGTGTTTCATTCTTGAATGGATAAACACTTCAATGGCAAGATACTTTGAAGTGGGGCGCTACAGTACATGCAGCTCTGAATTCTGTGTATGTTTGTGTGTGTGTGTGTGTGTGTGTGTGTGTGTGTGTGTGTGTGTGTGTGTGTGTGTGTGTGTGTGTGTGTCTGTGTGTGTGTGTGTGTGTGTGTGTTTGTGTGTGTCTGTGATGGGATGGTGATGCCATTAAAATATAAATCATTAGATTTTTAGCATGTTGTCCCTCATCATCAATAAAGTATGAATGCACAAACCTATACAATTGCTAAGATACAAACCTTGCAATAACATTGAATCAGCATAACAGTATAAATCACTGATGGAAAAATGTGAACAATAAAATGAAAGTGATCACCTTTTGTCAAAATTGGACAAAAGGCTTTTTCCTTCGTGTGATTTCTAAATGAGGTATTGAGGGAAAATCTGTTTGAAATTAATCAACAAGGCCCAGAATAAAATCAAACATTTTGCCAAACATAATGACTTTTTGAAAATTAGATTATTTTTTCAGAAAGCTGATATAGTAATACTTACTGCTGCAGTGAGTGTCCTACTAATGTTTTATTGATTTTTGGTTAATTTTGAAAAATGAATTTTTAGCTACTGAATCAATAGCCACTATCACTGGGACAATGGGTGGTGTATTTAAATAGCAACAAAAAGTAACAGTTTTGCAGTGTTCTCCTTACAAAAGGAGTACAGGTGTTATATTTCTGATCGAGTGCGATAGCATTTTTACAAGTACTCTGTATAAAACAAAAGACCCGAAGGGTGATTTTTTTTCTTGGAAATTCTGTGATATTTCAAAAATAAATAAGTAGATAAATAAATAAGCAAGCTAAATAGAACTAAGGAATGACTATACTCTGTTGTTCTGTCATATCAAGAGTACTGAAATTACTCTCAAAAGTTTGTTGACTGGGAAGACCCTGGTTTACTCTCATCTAACTAACTATGCAACCATAGTTGTATCTGATGACTTTTAGAATGAGTGAAAAAATGTTTGTTTAGGCTTGGCTTTAACAAAGTGTTATTTGACCTGTGTGTAATACATTTTTTTATATAACCATATACCATGTCATGCACTATCCATTATGCATGACTGGGTGGCTTGCTAGCTAGGCTGTGTAACTAACAAGCAACAAAATTAACTGCAGACTTGTTTCACAGCCAGCTTTAGGTGTTATAGTTTCTACAAAGTGGTGGTTGATTCTGTGATGGATTCCACAAAATTAAATGTATGCAAGTAATGTGGTGCATTACAAATTACCTATTTCCTCGATTTCCCTGTATCAATCAAGTTGCACTGTACATATGCTTAGCAGATATAAGACTTATACTAAGTCTAGTTAGTTAATACTAATAAATTGCAAATCACAAGAAACTACAGCCTCTCATAATGCATTTCTTTCTCCACACAACCATGCAAAAACCACACATTGCTGTCTTTGAGACTGAGGAAGCAGGGACAAGAAAATAACAGATCACTGTCCATCCTGTGAATGTACTAATGTAATAAAAGATTGATGGCATCATTACAATGTAAATCATCTAAAAATTAGAGCACCCATTCAAATCCATATCTCTTTTCTGGCAAAAAGGGTGCTGATGATGTGTTTCCTCATTAAATCGGAGTTGTGGGGATATGATATCTAGAAAAGCTGAATAGTCTATCTAATAACTTTTTCACACATTTATATTGTGGATTAATCTTTACATTTGCTGAAGCAATCAAAATACTGTTCAGTTCACAAATTACAGCAATCAGGGAGACTTGAGTCTTAAACCTGATGGTTACCAGTCCAGTTCTTACCACCCCTGATATGTGTCTTCTTTTGGAAAACTGCTGTTAGTTCAACCAATAAAGCACGTTTGAACGCAATTGAATTGAGCTGAAGAGAATTGAAAACAGATAGACATCAATCACTTTTCTGTTTGGTGCGTCGGGGCTGCCACGACAATGGTCATGTTGCAGGAGTAATTTCTCTGCAGTGCCATTAGCTTTGAGTGTGGACCAGGAACACTAATGATGGCCGTATAACACCCTGCAACCATTATGCTAAAGCAAATAGAGAGATGCAAATCATAACAGTGGGGTCATTCGTGGAAGTTAAGCAGAGCATACATGATAATATTTTTTCTTGACTGACCTCCATGTTTTTCAGTGCCGCACCAAATAAGGAGCCCTAGGCTTCATTAAAGCACAAAATATCATATCCATATAGACTACATTAAGCTTAGTGTTACAAAAGCATGTCACAGAAAAAACGTCAAACAATGGAATCTTTATTTGGATGTTTCAAATAATGAAAGTCATGGATTTAGAAGAATTATATTGGAAACTAATGAAACAGATCTCAGCAGTTGGTAATTTATGTCTTCTGTAAAATTAAATTTTATAAAAGATTTATCATTTTACTGTACCACAGTATTTTCAGTCGGTTGACTTGGTTTATTATTGTTTTCTCTTGTTATAACTGTTGCGATCTTTGCTTTGATCTTTGGAATTTTTCTATACTTATTATACAATTTCTCTTTTGCACCATGTGCCAAAGGTATTAATTTGAAGGCATCATGATCAAAGCAAAAAAGCCAAACTTTCAAAAGAAACAATGTTGGTAATGCTCCTAGAAAAAAGAAGAATTTCACCTTCATTTTTTAGCAAAAACTAGAATAATAAAGGTGAATAAACACTACAGTAGGAGTGGCCTAGTTTCTGGAGGGGAGCCCTGACATTTGGAGCATTTTTTAGCGGAACTGAAGGTTCCATGTCTCTAGGCACCCATAACTGCACTGTCATGTTCGTATTGGTGGAATAATGCATTTGTTCCGAGAGAGGGAAAGGGGGCAGGGTTCACTTTTGGCCTTTGGGAAATGCAAAGAGAACACACATTTTCATGGCTGATAAGGATGTTCTCAAACTTCAGTCAATCACAGAGATTTAATGGGAGTAATCCCATTGAAAACAAAGAAATTCTGAAGAGAAGACATATGACCTCCTGTTCAACAGAATCCAACAATACTCAAATTTTCAGTCTCCAGTTCCAACATGTCCGTTATTTTGGATTATTCTTGTATGAATGATTGAGACCATATAGCCTATTTGCATTTCTGTGAAAAAAACAAAAACAAAAAAAAACATTTTTTAATACCCATCCCATTTGACTTAGGCCATCTTAAAATCACCCCGTGCATTAGAAAATAGCCTGTCACAGTCACACTGCCAGTGCCACAGAGACATCTTTTTTCCTGCCTGCGACGGAGACACAAATGCAGATTGACAGGCTACAAATTGCTTCAAGAGTTTGCCGTGAGGTAGTGCAGAGGGACCACTTTTTAAAACTACCATTTAAATTACAGCTCAGAGCTGATGCCTGATTTAGTCTATATTGACACCAGCTGGTGAAATTCAAAGGCAGTTATTCCACAGACAAATAGGATTTTTTAAAAAAAAAAAATCTTCTCTTTTTTGGCTAATTTCCATGCAATTTACTATTTCATTATAAGAATGGGATTCTCAAAATGATAAATTCCCATGTCTTATTGTTTATGTTGTCTTACGTATTTTTCTTCATTTTTTGGTAAATTTCACTATGGCTTGCTGAGTGAAATGGACCACCTGGGGCTTTATATATTGTGTAATGTAATTTAGTTAAATCTCTGATTTGCAACTTTCTCTCAATACATGACACATGCTGTACTTGACTGAATGAATAGAGGGGTACTTTGGAGTGAGATTCTCCTTAGCTCATGTTCCATTGGGTTCAACAGTATCCAGAAAAAATCCCTACCTTAAAAGACTCCCATATCTGAAGAGATGCACAGAGGCAGCAGGGTGATTGTTATAGGCTACTAGCACATTTTATGCCAAGTAACAAAATATCTATCTCATGATCAACCAAATATGACCTAGAGATGTATTCATATGCAAGAGGATAATGATCCAATGATGCTAATTTAAGTAATTTACTATATATCAATATTACATTTGCCCAAAGGGGGCCAATGATTTTGACATCTTCAATAAATAATTTAGTTGAAAAGTATCCATATATATTCCTACATGACATGCATGTATATGAAGATGTCTGTGTGTGTGTGTGTGTGTGTGTGTGTGTGTGTGTGTGTGTGTGTGTGTGTGTGTGTGTGTGTGTGTGTGTGTGTGTGTGTGTATGTGTGTGTGTGTGTGTGTATGTGTGTGCTTTCCTACACTGCTCATGGTGTAGTGCTTGGGTCTTAAGTGAAATCTTGCAGAAAAGAATCCAGTGCCTGACCAAAGGACTGCACTAGCACTTCCTCCATCCATGCAGAAGACATGCTCAAACTGTCAATTTCATCAGAAAAGTCTGACATGCTGTGTTAATGTCTGGCACCCTGTTAGAATAACTCCTTCAGTGAGGGAGGCAAAGCGTGAAAATCTTTCCCTTCACTCAAAATCCTGCTCTGTGACCATTACTTTGAAATTAGGGGATTAAATTAGCAAGTAAAAAACCTTTGAGTTTCCCTTTCAAACATGAGGAGATTTAGGACGGACAATAACAAGGTCTCCAGTTAAACGGTTCATTGTCTGGGAACTCTAAGCAGTTGAAATAGTTTCGGTCCATTTGCAAGCACTTTAAAGTCCTGAACTCCACATTTTAAGAAGCGGAATAATAATAGAAAGTAATATGATGGAACATGATTTTGGCCCATTTTTTTGAACTATTAAGGGACTTTTATGAAAATAATTGTATTATGCTGCATTTACAAAAAAATTTCCAGGGTTTCAATCAACATTTTTTTCCCTTTTCTCACAATTAACTGCAAGTGTTCATTTTTGTATTCACTCGCTCTGTTTGGTGAGTTCAGCAATTATGGAAATGAATTTGCATAACTGTTCTTGTAAACAAAAAAAAAACATAAAGACAATATGTATTTTTATATGTATTTACGCTATACGAATCTAGGTGAATCTCAGTGTATCTCAAAATCCATCTTGATGTTACCAGGGCATAATATGGAAGACAGCAAAGATATGGAAGATAGATTTGTGCTACTTCTAGTACTCTCATAAGTGAAATGACATAAGGTGAAATAAACAAACATTGTACAACATGTATGCTTGCAAATGAGGTATATCTTAAGCTGACTAATAGTATGATGGCAATAGTATATATAATACAAAACACGTCACCTAACATGCAATGTGTCTTAGATTCCTCCTTAACCAGAGAAATATACATGATTTTTCTTTTTCACCTTGTGTGTCAGGGTACTTGAATATTCCAGTGTTTAGGTACCAGGGCAGAACTGAATTATGCTGGTAACTAATTTACGATTGTTCAGATCCAGTCAGATAACAAAGAAAAAAAAAGAGAATGCCACAGAAAGAAAGTGGAATATTCAGCATATACCAGTTAGATATGACACAATACATGGCATACACTGGTGATGTTGAAGATTACCTTTACTTTGTTATTTGGTTGGAACACATTAAATCACCTAATCACTTAATTAAAACTTAATTTGGGTTTAACGTTTCAGACAATGTAATGGGTTGTAATGACTTTATTTGAAAGAAAAAATTAGATAGTATTCTTGCTTTCAGGTACCTTCTAGCCATGTTATATTGTCACTTAAAAGGCACCAAAAAGTAAACATGTAAATATTCATGTAAATATTCTCATTTCCTCTATATGCATTATTAAAATGTTGTTTTTTATTGTTTCACTACACATTTACAAAAATAAAAACATGTATACATACAAACACTGTACACACGTATACTTCACCCACACATGACTTATTCAAGACCATATTACACAACAGAAACATTTGCACTCTGTACACAAAATACTAAATACCCATGGAAATGCACAGTAACAGACATTTACAGACATCTACATTAAACTGACATAAACACATGTATCTGCGCCATATCACATAGTCTTCAAGGTATGTGTACACAATCTCTCAAAATCATGAGGCAAGTTTTACAAAACAAAAGGAGCAAGTATGGAAACCAGGACCAAGAGAATGAGAATCACTGCAAATCTATGGTTTAATGTTGCGAGAACACAGACAGACGTTGACATTTTAATTAAAATGGAAATATTTTTCTCTCCTAATTGTACTTCCAACAAATTGGATATATTGCGAGGTAGCATTCGTTGCCTAGTTACCTTATTGTTTCCTTGCTCATTTCTGACTGTTGATTAGCTTAAGGCCATCAATGGATAAGTCAATGAGACGGAACAATTTCATTTAGATGTGCGTCCAGCTCTGATTGTTTCTGAAAAACAGAGCACATTTCTTCAGAGAATGGACATTACTTATTTGGCTCAATGCAGAAATTAAAGCAACAGCTGTGACCTATGTCACTCATAACTGCAATCTGCACACAGCCCATGTCATTAAAATAGTTCAGATGTTTCCTTCTAATTAAATTGATTTTCTTTGTGCAGTTGGAAATATCTGCAGTCCAAGACACCATTTCTGTTGGACCCAAGGGCAAATAAAAATCCCAAACCACAACACAATCGACATCTGTATTTTTAAAAGAGAAGATTTGTAGAACAATACAACGCATGTGCCTTCCGGGATAGGACTTGAGAAAAATTCCCCTTAAGAACAAGTGAAGTCTTTGCAACTGAGTATATTATTCTCATGCTGCTTTGGTAGAACAAACATGTGTCAGAGGAATGTAAAAATAAAGACAACGATGAGAGGCCAGTGCAGAAATAAGAATGACAATGTGAGCCTGAAATCATAATTTATTTGTCCATAATTTAAATGTAATTTATATTTTAGATCTCTTTTCAGCAGATACTGTATGATCAAAACATAAGCATAGAAGTTTTAGCAGGGTAATTAAGCCATTTGGTGTTCAGTGGTTAAATTGTACTGTCAGCAAGTAACTATTAACTATTATAAATCACCCTTTTACTGCTAACCTTGTGTTGTGATGGTCCAGGTGAGGGATTTGTGCTGTTAAATCCTTGATACTTCAGAATTACTGAATATATAATGAACACAGTGACGGTTCTGCGTTGTCTGGGGGTGAAACATATGTATTAAGGCTGATTTCTGCAGTTTTATCCACATACAATGTATCATGTCATGATACAACATGACACATAACAATAATGAACATTTTTGCCAGGAAAAAAAAACTTTTAAAAAGTGATGGATAATTTTGCAGTCAAAGCTTATTTTGACATTAATGAAGGGGTGCATACAGAGGTGTTGTACACATTCTTTGCACAGGACACAATTCCTATCCAGCTCAGTTCTGTTGAGTTAAAAGTATTTTTGCAGTGAGCCATGCTTAGTGATCAAATCCAAAGCTTTCAAGCAGGATGACATACACTCTAAACCCTATGAGAGGATTAGAACTTATCTTGTCATGTTGTTATCATTGTATTTGAGTTCAATTCCACAGCTGCTGGGGTCATCAGCAACATGTAGGTCTAATCAGAAAGCCATGTCAGGAAAAAGCATCCTTCCTTACAATGCTATGCTCTGCTCTGATTCCCAGATTCAAGCCAGCCGATGGAGACTCCAAACTTGCTGGCTGAAGTTTCTCGCCTTTACATAATTCCCAGTGCTCATTGCTCATTTAAAGAGGCGGAACTTTTCTGTCTCTGCCGCTCCTGTCATACAAAATGAACTGTGACAGGGACTCTGCTGAGCTGCTTTCAAGTCATCTCGAGCTGAGCCACAGAGCTCTTCTCGAAGCCTGGCATTAAAAGTTTGATGTGAGGCCAGGCCGCTCCTGACTTCCCCGGGTTCAGGGATCAGACGCACGATAATAGAGTGAGGGAAGAGGAGTGCAGTGCCATGTCGCTTAAGAAACCTGTACCAGGTGGGGACCGACGAACACTGAGCTTGTTAAGGGAATGCTCACAAGGAGATTGACACGTTCTCTGACAGTGATGACAGGTCTATGCTGGGGAACACTGTGACCCCAGTCACAAAGCAAGAATGTTCCAGGTGTTCTTGATAAAGGTATTAGACCCATGACATCACTGCTTTAAGATTTAAGAGGCAAGGGGATACAAAATTATGCAAAATAAAACAACAATGCAGTACCAGAGACAACTGACTATTAAGTGTTTAAAGACAGGATAAGGCAAAAGCGGATACAAGCTCCTCTAGTTTTTGATGTTTCATCTATGTTACATCATTGCTCAAGCATATAACAAAGCTATATTTCTACTCAACAACTTAGTTTGATAGAAGATAGAAACACAATAGAAAAGTAAAAATTGGCAAATAAGTGTGAATCCTCACATTAGCAGCTGGTAGTAATTTAAATAGACTAATATAATTTTCACTGTTTATTTTGGCCAATATGACCAAATCCTTGATCAGAAAATGGTGTATATCTATGCATGCATATAACTTTGAACTAGAGAGCAAGCATACTGTAACAATTCAGCATTTATTTTTTTTTTTTTGGTATGAGCTGGTCAAGCTAGTTTTAGTTAATGTACTAGCTGAAGACCAGCTACCATTTCATGATCACTTTGGCCAGTCATTATGAGCTGGTCAAGACAGTTTTAGCGGGTACATCAACTTGACCAATTTTTAACCAGCTACGATTCCAACCTGGGCTTATATGGATTTTACAACAGGGTAAATCATGTTGGAATGATGGACTATTTTACTGTCACAATTTTTAAAAATTGAAATACAAATTGTAAATATTATTTTTTTTATTTCCAATTCATTAGATTCCAGGCAATTGAAAAATGAAAGCATACTCAAAAACAGAAATACACCATAGTACATGAGAGAAAAGATTAGGTAACGAAGGCATTATTCTGTCATTAAATGGATGGAAGAGTGGATTGTCTTTCACCCCTCAAAAATGTCACATATGTCATCATGAAACAATGATTCAAGTATGACAAAGATGGGTTGAGTATGACTGAGGTCCTTGGATTATACATTTTCTGACTGAGAATTCATTTTAACCCTCCATGTATTTGTGCTAAAGCATTTTCTTACCTCAGCATTTCTAAAGAGGGATTAGACTTCAGCTTGCAAGGAATCAAAGACTCAGACAAAATGGATGGAACTGTGGAATGAGAAACATGAAAATTGAACCAGGGGGTTCTGATTATGACCACAAAAGCAAATGAAAGAGCAGAACACATTTTAACTACAATGAAAGCATGTTTTAGTATGCTAAGTCGTACACAAGTCCATTATAAATGGATGTGAAAATGAATTTTCACTCCTCCATCACTCACTACCTGGTCTCTCAGCCCACAAGATTGGTTGGTATGGAATGCTCACTTGTCAGTAACAGTTTTAAATGGTTCATGGTTGGCAGTGTCAAAACGATATGAAATCTAAATAAAGGTAGAATCTGGGAAGTAAAGTCTGAAATGAAATGGGAAGAGAAGTTATCGTTTAATATGGATGTAAACTTCAAAAATATTATTAATAAAACGTAATATTTTTGTAATATGTAAAATAATATTTTTATGTACATCATTATGTTTATGTATCTGTCCCATTATTGCTGTCTAAGAACTTTAACATCATAGAAACATCACATAAATGTACAACAGAGAGAGAATAGTTTCATTTAATTTGAATAAATATGGCGATCAAGATTGTACAACTGAAAGGAATTGTTGCATTGACCATTTTGAATGGTCATGAGTATAGCATGATAATCAACGGGTGCATTTTCAGCTTCCCTTCTCGTGGAATGGAATGAATTCCACAAATCTTCATGTACACCATAAAAAAAAAAAAAAAAAAAAAAAACATATGAGCACAGTCACATGAGCTTGGCAGTGAAAAATACAGTTCTCACTCAGCCTAGTGGCATACTATTGATATTGCGTTTACATCAAGTCTGTGGGACATTAATATTGTCAACAAAACAAAGCTACCTATCATCAACCAAAAACCATTAATTATCAAACTGACAAACATTTTTGACCATGGTGCAAAATATGAATAAAGTATATCAAAGTTGTATCAAAATGTATGTCATCCTGTGTAGGTAATTTAAGATAAAAAAATAAAAAAAACTTGAAATGCTACAATTTTGTCTCATTCTTAACAACGGTAAGTAAAATTTTACCAAATGATATAAATCAATTACAGCCTAATGACATAGTGTGCATATATACATTAAAACCAACCCCCAAAACCCACATATATGATATGTACTAACATTACTGAAATAGACATTTCTGTTCCAGCACTCGTACCTTTAGCTGACTCACACACTAAATTCCACATCTTCAGATGTGTTCTCCTTCTCCTTGTGACCTCTCCTTTGTTCTTTATTTTCACTCCTTTATTTGACATGACTTTGACTTCACCTATGATCCCATAAACATCCATCTTAACTCAGACCTAACTTTTTGTACTGTAATTATTTCTACATGTAACACAAAGTTCACCAAAACCATTTCTTTTAAGACATGTTATAAATTAATCAAAGTTTATTCAACCATTTCAGTAATTCCCTTGATGGAAATTTGAGTTTTGAACAGGTTCTAGTGGGATATTGAATTGTTCCTCATGAAGGAAAGCCTTGTCCATATTTCTGCCATGCACAATAATAACTAGACACAATAGGCATCATTCACAAAGCAAGCACGCTAACAGATATGATGACCTTACTTAAGCACAATCTTAGATGATTTTTTTCTCATTTGAATTCTGTTCTTTGCACTTAATGCCAAAACAATTTAAAATTGAATCCCAATTGAAATTTGGGTTGACTGAAACGTTGTAAGGAGGGAATACTGTATAACAGAGGGAAAGATATTTTCAAGGGCATTTTTTTACAACCCAACCACCACAACTATTTTACAGGTTACTTTAAGCTTCAGAACAGTTTGGTCACATTGAGAAATCTGTCACACTTTCCCCACACCTATAAATAAAACTCTTCCTTCTAGCGTCAGTGCTGAATCAGTGTGTCTGCTGTTATAGCAACAGTTGCACATAAATTGGGCCCTTGGAATCAAGATAGGCAGATACAGCACACTTTGCCATGCTCCTGTATAATGTGATTTGGCAGAATAAGTTGATTGACACTACCCAGTCCTCGAAGTTAGGACTATAGGCTCCAAATCTTGTTAAAAACAAACAGAAATGTACATTACAAAGCTTTTTACTTCAAATGAAAACTATCAGTTGTGTGAATGTTTAAAAATGCATCACTGTGATACAGCTGTTAATGTGATCAATTTTGTGTGTGGTTTATCATACTTGTAGTTATATAATGAATGTGAGCCTGTACTTTGTATTAAATGTACTAATGTGTCTGAATAACCTCATCAATAAATACAGAGGTAATTAAATTAACTATATATATATATATATATATAATTACCTCTGTGTATTTATTGATGAGGTTATTCAGACACATGAGACAAACACACACACACACACACACACACACACACACACACACACATATATACATATATATATATAAATACCTCTGTGTATTTATTGATGAGGTTATTCAGACACATTAGACAAACACACACACACACACACACACACACACACACACACACACACACACACACACACACACACACACACACACACACACACACACACACACACAAACAGTTGGGTCCAAAAGTCTGACACCACACTGAACACACAGAATTTTTTTTTCAAACTTTTTTCATGTAAACCTATCAAATTTAAGCAAATGTGTGACACTGACCCTGTCAATGCCTTTGTAAAAATGACGGAACCCATCGAACATTTTTTGCGACACAGAAAGGCCAATAAAGTTTTGTGCACTTAAAGACCATGGGATAACTTGGATCATCAGGTTTTTCTCAGACTTGTGGAGTCCATGCCAGCTCAAGTGCACCCTGTCATTAAAGCAAAAGGGGGACATACTGAAAACTAAGACATTCTGGAAATTCTTGTGCATTTTTCAAAGATTCAACCATAGACATAAATTGTTATAATTTGCTATAATTTGTCATTTAAGAATGTATTAAACTGTAAAATAATGCAAAATAGAATGTCTTTCTCTTGGGATGTGCAGAGAGGTCAGTATCTGTACCTGTATTTGTTTAAACACTAAATTATCTGTATCTGTATTTGGTATTCAAACAGAAACTGGAAGTGGGTGTGGTCTTAAAAGGATGTTACTATTAATTACGACTGTATAGGTTTTTCATCTTTCATCTCTTTCTGGTCTTTTACAGCCTTACAGTGTCTCGTTAATTATACCTCAGATTACATTTCCTTTTAAGAAATTCAGGAGAATGAACCTTCAGACAACATAAATAACTTTGGAAGGAGTTTATTATGATGTAGCGAGTTGTATATTGGTAGGAACCTTGAACTTGGGATTGGAGTCCAGGGGGCATGCCTCACTATGTTTTAGGATGAAGTGAACCCCCTTTTGACTGTTAAAAGAGGGCGAAAAAAAAAAAAACAGAAGAAAGGGAAGTAGACTTGAACATGGAGATTGGGAGGGGGAGGGATGCTGGAAACAAAGAGCGTGATGGGAGAGAAGGTATGTGGAAAATGAATACCTGCATATACAACCGGATTGGACAGATACTGATGTTTGAGTGAAGGGTTGTCCGAAGGTTGCCTCTCCTGAAATTTGTTACTAACAAACTCCAATAAAAATATTGTTGTACTTAAGCCCTGTATTCAATTAATTGACTTGATTGAAGATTGAATTTCAATTTACTGACACTGTAGCAGACTAAATAGCTACTATTGTTGCTGCTAAGTTTGTTAGAGCACTAACATTGATCCTGTTTTCTCAGTGGATCATTCAGTACTCTAGTATTTTGCTCTCTATTAACAGTAGTTTAATCACACACTATGTCTCATGAGTAGGCTGCTTGCATGCAGGGTTTTGGATTGCTTGTACCTGACTGACATCAAGTCAATGTTTTTTTTTTTTTTTTTTAACTGAGATAACATTGGTTACTATGTGGCAAAGATACATAGCTGGTTATGGTATAGACATTTGGTTCCTGGTATTCAACTGACTTGCCCACCTGTCAAGTTATATTTCTGCCCTGTTGACCTTTTGCTCATTAAAGGTATTACCTAAATCTTGAAATATGGTTTATTGTTAGCTGTCCTGCTAGTGAAGAAACATTATCATGAATACTGCTTTAATGTTTAATAACTGCTTTAAACCATGACATTCTCTCAGCTCAGGACACAATTTGGAGCACAAACTATGCCACCTTGGGAACACGCTGTCTCAAAGCACTGGGTTCATAGCTACAAGCTGCACTGTTCACCTGACACTGACAAGTGTTAGTGCTGAACCCTGCTACTGCACAGGATGATCATGGAGAAGAGATAAGCCTGAATCAAAGTTACTACTCTCACCTTGGTTTGGGGCTGATTGCTCAGCAGATCACTCCCATGTCACAATAAGCTGAAAATAAGTTGAGGAGGATCACAATAAATTGAAAATAATCGTAAACATAATTACATATTTTATCTATAGAAGAATACTCAGATAAGCATTAGTCTACATTGAGTCTTTACATTACCCAACAGATTTCTTTTTAAAAAAAAATCTGAACATAAATACATGGGGTAATATTTGGATGGAATTATTATCTGTTTATGGTTCATTATTTGTGCCTTTCCGAATAACGTATTCGGCTTTGGGCGCACCCCTATCTTCCAATCCTGCTCTCAGACTTTGGAATCCCACTGTATGTATTTATATATATATATATATATATATATATATACTTTATGTGGTTAGTTGCCCATTTCCCTATGCTAATCAACATGAACAGGCATCCAGTTAACAAACAGTCAGCATTTGTCATCTGATACACCTGAGGTAGATACAAATTAATGTGCTTGCACATGTTTTGTGAATAGTTTTTTATGTACTAACTTTTCTCAAGCATAAAAGTAAGGGGGAACAGGATGGTAGGGTGCTCTCACCTCCTGGATGGTGTGGCTGTATTTTTTTATTCCTTCATTATCTTGATTCTCTGTGAATTTCTGTGTTTTTGTATGGGGTGAATGGGGAAGGAGATGAAAAGCTTTGGAAGAGATAAACAGCAAAACAGGTTTGGATGACTTTTCTGTGGTTTCAGGTTCCAGCTGGGATGCAAGTCGAGGTCAACCTGATGCAAGCCAAAGCAGACGAGAGTAAGGAGAGGCAATGTTGAATTTTGAGTGTCCCAGGCGGTTACT
Source organism: Albula goreensis (assembly GCA_022829145.1). Lineage (NCBI taxonomy): Eukaryota > Metazoa > Chordata > Actinopteri > Albuliformes > Albulidae > Albula > Albula goreensis. Next base: position 23,467,286 of record CM040746.1, on the reverse strand, counting down.
TCCCAGTTAGTAAGGTATGTGAACATCTGCACCTCGTCTGAGCATGTGTCCCTGTGTGGAGGAGTGGCAGCAGCTGTGCTATTTCCCTCTGTTACATGCCGAACCTGTGGCTGCCTGACTGAGAGGGGAAGGACAAGAGCTGTGACAGCACCAGCTAGACCCAGTCACTTTTTCACTTTTTTTTCACTTTTTCTTCATTTTATTTAGTTGTGGTAGTCCTTGTCTAGCATAACAGCCCAGCTTGGGACTCCAAACCATTTATCATTTTATTTGTTTCATGTCAATCATGTTTCAGTCAGTGTCTTCATTTTGTGACTGGGGAGTAGGGATCCGTCCATTCCTGTGGAGAGTAGAGAAAGCCATTCACTAGCAAGGGGCCTAGTGCAGGGGAATCCCCAGGGTGGGGTGAACTAGTTAGGTTCTCCTTAAGAATGAGCCTGCCCTCTGATGCAATGTGTCACCAGGGGTGATTGTTTGTGGGGTGGAGAATCTGATTATTGCCAAATTGAATTTTTCCACTGAATGAAATTATTGAAATTTCACTCAAAGTGTGCTGATGGAAGGGATGATGGAACCTGTTCGGGGAAGGAGGGTGGGCTACTGTGGGGGAACTCACATCCCCTGAGTTACATCACATTATCCTTTGTTGTTTCCAGCCTTTGTTAAAGGCTATCCCTGAATGTCATCCCACCATAGAGACTGGATTATGGATACATAGACTCATTTCTGTGTTCTGTGTTCAGGCCATTGTTTTGAGGTTTGTGAAACTATACTGCTATTTGTTGCTCTGTTGTGATTTTCCTGTATTTGATATTTGCATCATGATTTTCAACTGTCTTTTTGACATATGAAAATATTTAGCTCTTTCTGTGACTGACACACCTGTTATTTACCACCTACTATTTGAACTATTTCAAAATTGTTTAGATGTTTGAACAATCTGTTGTAACAGAAACATAATGATAAATAGTGTTGACATTGAACTTTTGAGACAAAGATTTGTCAGGTGTTTCCATTATTATGTCTGTATGTGAAAACTGTAAAAAAATTCTGAGGCCCAGCTAAAATGTAAATGCCTTCAGTTGTGTTTGAAAATGTCATGGGTATGTTGCTGTCTGTTTTATAGAAAGGATACAAGATAAGAAAAAAGCATGTAAATTCCTTGGAATAATAAAAAAATCCATTTCACATTTGTCACACCCTGCACAGCACTCTAACAAGCAAGCATGGAATCTGACACCTCAGAATCAGAAGCCGTTTATTCTTTTTTTTCATAGCATTACCATTCTAAATGCATTAATTTATGGTTACAATAGTGACATCACTTCAGGAATATTTAAATCTAGCAGCAGTCTGGGTTTTAATAATATATTTATAAAATATATATTTATTTCCTGTTACTCGTCTCTGTAAACGTGTTTGCCATGTCTGAAAATTAGAGTGTGCGCTCAAAAGAAATAACAAACAACCAGAGGCCTCTTGTCGCCTGGCACTGATCAGGCGTAGGAGGGGAATGAGAGGAGATAGGCTTCAGATCTTGTTGTCCGTGTCGAGACTGAGATCCTCTCTGTGGCTTTGTCAGCAGAGACAACACCCCCACCCACCCTCCATTCCGGGCCTGATGGGATAGGAAGGGATGGGACTAAATTGGTTCTGGAGATGGTTCCATCCCCCTCTCTCCCATGACAATCATGGGCCTGTTCAGACTTGGCTCACTGTTTTCATGACCTGAACGTCTCATGACTCATGACAACTCAGTGCACAGTGTATTTTTTCCCACATGTAAAGACCCATCCACAGGTATCTGAGTGGAGTTTAGTCAATGTCACTTAAGAGAAAACCTGCTTTCTCTGTTAAACACCAACAGGCTTCGACTCACACTCTTTCAGGAGTATCCTGTAGAACTGGCGAGCAAACTCTCTACAGAACTTGATTTTCTCTTTTCATTGTCATTTATTGTATATGCTTTTTCGATGTAGTCTCATCAGCATTTTGCAATAAGTGAAATATTTCTTGGTAAATGGCAAGCCTAAACAGTATATGCTCATGGTGACTTTTTTGACTTATTATGCTAAAATCCAGAGCTATTTTGGTGATATTATGATGATGTATCATGCTAAAATCCAGAGATAACTTGCTGGTCAAACTATTCCCCTAAAGCAATAACTGTGGCTCACTCCCTTCTCCAAAAGCTGTTTTTTTGCGATTATCTGCCAATTAAGAGCAGAGAACATTTCCAGTTTTCAATGTTATATACCCTCCATCACTTGTCACAGTTGCTTTATCGTGAAGTATCTCATTAAGTTGTACTGATTTTGCAACTACAGTGACATCTTATCATAAGAAGCCTGATTACTTGAAAAATGAAGGGTAAGGGAATTTAAAAATATATTTTAAAATATTATTTTGCCACATTTTAATTTGATTTTTTTTTTTATCATAATCATTGTGCAGGAAAATACACTGACATCCATAACTATTGCTTACAGAAGACCACAGATGCAATGGTAAATAACTTGCTTCTTAGCTTATTTATGATGTTAACCCACTCACCACTTCAAAGTTTAGCATAAAATACAGTCAGCAACTTTTTTTTTTTTTTTTTTGCTCGTTTTATATACTCCTTTTGTTTCCAAGATTTGAGATGATGTGTAGGAATCTTGCATGTTAACATAACTGAACCCCATTGACTGTGGGAAAAATAAATCCAAGTGAACGAAAGTGGCTGTTGTTATAGTCAACCTGGAAACCAGAATTTTCCCAAATAGGAGACTTTCATGATGATTGATGGCCCCCCAACTCATGATTGTGTTCTCCACAGCCAAATTGTTAAATGTAAAATCATACATTATTTGTGTTTGAATCTGGTCAGGTGTGCATTGCTCAGGTTGGTTAAATAAATTAACACAATAAGCTACAAAATATTTTGCTAAGCCTCACGGCAAATCATGTAATTTTCACTTTGTGTGTGTGGTTTTTAACATTATCTAATTGTGTGATCATCTTCAAAGACACTTATTGTTTCATACCTACAAATAACTACCCTTCCAGACAAAATCCCAGTCCACTAAATGTATGTTTTTTTTTATTTTTATTGTGAATACACTGTATCCATTAAAGTTCAATATCTACCCTGTAGTTGCAGCTGCTGTGCTTTAAAGTACATCAAATCAATGTAACTCTCAACACCTTGAAATAATAAGCAGTAAAAATGATGTATGTTTTATGCAAAACTAGCATTTTTGAAACCATAGCCATACTTATATACAGTATTTATTTGAACATCTCCTCTAAGCCTCCTAATAACAGGTTAGGACCATCTTATAGGATGCCACTTTGGCAGTGCTATATTGTTCCAATGTTAAAGTAATACAAATGAGAAAATATTTCATATGTATTCTGTCTTCACATTTAAAACCTTACATTTCCATACTGTCAAAAGAAAAGTACCCTTTAACATTTCCATTTCATAGCTTTTTTTTTTTTTTGTGCACAGTGTTATACATCAAATATCCATTTATATGGTAATACCTTCAAAGATATCAGGATGTAACTGAACATATTTGCCCCAAAGTGATCATATTCGGCAAATCGCTAGGGAAAAGCTTAGCTACCATCGTAAAGACTGTATACTCAATATATTGTGTTTCCTCATATAAATCATCAAGGAAACTATAACAGCATCGACACATTACAACACTTTATCCAGCAAATTTCTCTTTGTACCAGGTTTATTTAAAGTGGAGAGTAGCTGCAAAAAAATTAAATGTTTTTTCTTCATTGCCATTCCTCCCCATGCATTGTGTGACCATAACAATTTTACATTGATATACATTTATGTGTAAACAAGTAAGTGCATAAGGAAGCAGTCATGTTTTTAATATTTCATATGTAACATATCTCAAAGTTTAGCATGGGAAGAGTAAATCCAGACAGCTCCATAGCTCATACAACAAAGACTAAAGCTTCCCAAAGTGGCTAAAGTTAATGGACATAAATCTGCCTGCCACAATCATGCATGGAGAGCAATTAGGTGACAAGGCCATTCATACATATTATGTAATGACTGCACAAAAACAATTATTTTGCTAAAAATGTATTAAATTTTATAACCCAGAACCAATTTTGGCATAATAAATTCTGTATCAACAAAAATAAAAAATAAATAATATTAAAATGGTCTAAAAAGAAGGAAAGAAAAAAAACTTGTTTTTCTTATTCACAAAGCAGCATTTACAAAGTGTCCATACTATAGACACTGAATGGCAAAAGGCTCATCAGAGGAGTCACAGCTAATATGAACAGTGTCCATCCAGTGTCTTTCTCTCTCCATCTTCCTGTCTACTGCATATGGGAAATAAAGAGAAAGGGTATAAGGACATCATAACTAAATGACTGAGACTGAGCTAAACTTGTCTGAAACCATACTTCCAACATAGATCACAGCAGACACTCTAAGAGCTGGGTAAAATGGGTATCGTCATTCCTCAAGACACATTCATGCACACACTGCCACTCACACAAACACATACACACTCACGCTCACACACACATAATTTTATACAGACAGCGCTCTCTTGCCCTCACACAGAAACAAAGCTACACATATACTCACCATAACAAGTTATCAAAGCAGAGCTATACACAGACACACATACAAAGACAGCCACTTACAAATGTTAAACACAGATACATTCTCAGACATACACACTAACACACACACTCACTACAGGTCATGCGGGAGCTTGAAGATCAAAACAACGAATGACAATCAGCCGTCTGTCCACCACTGGCAGTGGTTCAGAGGGTCCTCAGGCCCGATCCTGACACCTCACAGCTGTCCTGTGTCATTTCTCTCCCTCTCGTCTCTCAAACTTGCTCTCTCTTTTTCCCTGTCTATTCCTCTCAGGTGTGTTTACCCCACCATAAGCCCCCTGATACCCCAGCTCTGGACATGTCAAAAAGCTGCTTTCTAGCAGAGAATGGAGGGAACTTCTCCTTCCATGTTTCATAGGCAGACTGCTGTTTCCCCCTTTTATGTAAACTGCAAAAACCATGCCTGTTGAATGAACAGGTCTGCATCTCAAATCTGAATGGCTTGCTCAAACCGGACCATTCTTTTTCCCCTCAAAATTATAGCATGTCTCCCAGCATCTCTCACGTCATCTTTCTCAGCATCTCTAACTCTAAACAGGACTACATCCACCTTACTTAAGGAGGGCATTGTCTCTCCTGATGTCTGAACAGGTCAGCATGTCTCACCTTAACATCGTTTATACAATGCTCAGCCCTAGGCCTAGGCCTGTGACTTGGTTCCAGAAAGCAATGTGGGTCTTCAGATATCATGGAACCAATCCTTGGTTTGCCCTTGCTGTCTCCACTTTGAAGCATGCTGCCAAGTACAATGCATTCTCTGGAGCTGGGATACCAAGTGTGTTTTAATACCTTGGTAGTTTTACCCATTGATTTATTCATGATGCAGAAGAAATCAATAAAAACAATCCGACCTACACATTTTATATGGAGTTTAATGACTGAAGGACCGCAGCTCAACTCCTCCCTATTATCAATCAGCTGCAGCATGAAATAGGAATTATTACCTTCCTTTTGTTTGGCATTTTCTCCTCCTTATATCCTTTGATCTCTTTTATTAAGATTCCACAGATAGGTATTAACATCATGCAAGCCAGCATGACATTCTTTGAAAACCAAACACATGATTTTGTGTCTTCAGTACAGTAGACAAAACACACCATTGGTTCTGTATTATTTTATAACATTGATTAATCGACCCATAAACATTGCAAGAGGGCTTAAAGGGAAACTGTATTTTGGTGGTGTCCAATACCTTGTGGAGAGGAACATATCTTAAGGATTGCCATTCCAATTCTGATATGCAGTACAACTGGTTTTGCAATTGCAAATGGTTCAGCAAATGTTCCACCATCTAAAGAACATCTAGCCAATGGAGGTCATGTGAGAAATAGATTGTTAATTAATGGGGCTAACGGAGACTGGCATGACTAATAAGCTCTGGAGTGTTTCAAGAGGCTACAATTAGTCAAATAACAGTCTAGTCAGATGAATCCTGTGAGTTTCTGAATCCAGAGCAGTTTCATCTAGGAAAATGGAAACATACAACTGCATTCTCCTTACTCAGCAAGATTTTTTTTCAACAAGGAAGCATGTTTCTGTTTTTTCTAATCATTGTCTTATGATTGACACAATTCACATAGGTATTAAAATTAGGCCTCTGTAATTATAAATGCATGGCTACAGTTCAATTTAATTGTGAATAAAAGTTCAAGATCAATGTTGATTAATCCAAACCAATGAATCACCTTTTAGATTTCAGTTTTCAGTGTCATTCATTACTTTTTGTGAGAGAATCTAAGCTGCAACCTTAAATGAATGTCTTTTCAAGTTAATTAACCAAAAAAAGCTTTGTAGTCTGAAGGATTCAGAGACAACATGTGTTTCAATTGCAAAGGAGAGTGAGCCTTCCAGCTGTGCTTACACCCAGACATTGACAAACGTTGGACACTACGTATTCTCTCTCCACTCCACACTCTCTCTCTTCATTTTTGATCTGTTCAGGGCCAGTTCATCTGATTAAATGAGAAAACCCTCTTTTAAACATCTATCTTTTCAAGCAATTGAACATAGTATATTCCTACTACCTGTCAGAAGCTTTCGCCTTTGGTTTTGTGCTTCCCTTCCAAGGGTCTTGCTATCTGTCCAAGCTAATAACCCCACCTGTCTTCTTGCGTTTATCTCTCTGTCTATTCACCTGGCAGCCACAATCCCTGTCTTTCCAACGACAAACAGGGCGAGAGTACACACGGACCTCCACACACTGACATCGTTTGCTTATTCACTCTGTGCTTTGCCATACCATTTTATGTTGTGTTATGATAACACATGCCAGAGAACCAAGGGTTAAAATAAAAGTGGAGATTTGACCCAATTCGTGCTTAAGCTTTCAGTCCATGCGGAAAAGCAAAGATGGTGTGTCCCTTGCACAAATGGTGTGTCCCTTGCAGATTAAAAAAAGTATTTACTTATAAATTAAAATATAATTCATTTTCAGATACATTATTAATCTTTAATTAAAAGTATTAAATTATGACAAGTTGTTTGACCAACATTTTAGCCTAGGACAAATCTAGCACAAATTTAATCCTAGGACCACCACCATCATCAATTGTGTTATCTATAGCAAACAGCTGAATACAGTTATTGTGAAATGGCCTTGCAACAGTATAGCTGTGTCTAGGGAGCTATCTGTATATGAAATGATAAATATATAATAAAACCTGTTCTCTTGTTTTTACTGTTTGTGTATAGACTAACATTAGATCTAACAAAAAGCTACCTGTACAATAAATGACAAATATTTCAAACATTTAATTGAGAATACATATCTTACTGCTACATCCCCCTAGTTACCCCTGTTTGGTTTTATATTGTTTGTCCTGTGTTCTGATTTTGTCTCTGATTTGTGTTCTTTTTTATTTTTCAGATGGAGTTAAGAACACTATCATCATCTCCAGGCAACGGTTCTAGAAGATTCAAAGCTGATAGATCGACCATTGTTATGTAAACGAGTTTACATCCCGATCATCACCTAAAAACCGAGTTAGAAGATTCAGCATCTGGGGAAGTTGTGACCATCGACAAGCAACAACTTTGAAAGGATGCCAAGATATAAAATGGATCATCCAAGTCTGACATTTCTTGGGACATTACTTCATACATTTCTCTGGACATGTTTTGGTACGGACACAACATGTGTCCGTACCAAAACATGTTTGTTTAGTGTGTGTTTAGTTGTATTTAATTATGATTTTATCATGTATTTATCATGTGATTGTGGTGGCTTAGTGTTAATACCAACTTCATCCTCTTCGTTATTGAAACATTGTTGGACTTTAACGTCATAACGCTAACATACTGCAGACAACAATCTATTTTGTGACAACAAAGTAATTAGAACAGTACCAAATATGCACAAACTGTGAGAGCTCAGTACAGGTATGGTTGGAAAAAAAAAAAAAAGATAGGACTTCTGGGTAAAGGCCAAGCAAGGTAAACATTCATATAAAGCTGGGATTTACTCACTGTTATTATTTGTTTTGTTGTCTGAGTCTGAATGAAGCTGACCAGAGCAAATTATTGTATAATCACCACAACTTTTCTCATCATTGAATATGTTTACAGTTTTTCTCAGACAAGTGACATCAGTGTAACAAATTTTGATCTCATGCAAAAGAACAGCATTCTTACACAATAAAAGAGGGATGAAATGGATTCCTCTTAATGTCTAGTTTCTGGTTCAGTTGAGCTTTACATCCCTGCTTTGCAATGTAATCTGTTGCTATGAATCCTTTTCTCTGCAGAGAATAAAGATAAGAGTTGGCGGAGCTTTCCAGTGATTTTGTTCAAATTCCACATCTCGTATCTCAGCCATTCCTCTGAAGAGTATCTATTTGGCTGTTTGAGGGAACATTTGTTCCTCAGGAGCCTGCTCAATGATGAGTGTACATTGGCTATGCCTCAGTCAAAGGATAGTTGCCTGTAAAGGCAACATTTACACGTGTTCATTCAAAAGAATGTCCTACACCTAAATCATCCAAAATGCATCCTGCACAGAACAGACACGATTTTCTGACAAGATTTCAAGGCAGGAGCATATGTGATCTGAAAAAAATAAATTAATTAAAAAAACATACATTTCTGTTGAAACAATATTATACAGCAGACAGTGACTTTGTATGGTGCTTCAGTATAATAAATCAATCATTTAAAGTGTTAACTGGTGAAAATAATTCATTTTAACCGTGTGGTACATGAATAATAGATCATTTTTGCTAGCTAAATAGTTATCACAGGGGTAGTGCATTGTTCTAGCAAATGTACAATAGCCACTAAATTATGAAGTTTGGTGGGTTGAACTGATTAGAACATATATTGTGTACAGACAACTATAATGATGTGTTTTTGATTAGCAAAGTAGCAGTCTGATGACTAGCTTTTTTCCATCAGCAGTTTAACTACAGGCTTTAACGTGTTGGTTGTGTTCATTACTCTTATGCTATACCCTAGAATGCCCTCTGATGTCATTCTGTTTTAATAGTATGTGCAACAGCTGACAGGAAAGGATGCAGGAAGTACACTGTCCCTTAATAGGGTTTTTTTAGACATTGTGTAAAATAATTAGTCCTGGATTTCACATTACATTTTCACTAACATACTTAGTTATACTGCACCATTTATCCTACTCTATATGATTCACTGCTCTTTCTTCAAGTAAACTGCCATCAGTGTTCTGCCTGCTCAAAATTTAAAATGCAGCATACTTTTTCATCTCACGAGTGCTATCACAATTTCTTCAACTCTCCCTCTCACAATAGAGTGAATTAATTTTATGCACAATTGTGTTTCAAGTTCTCTCCAATTTCATATTTCATTTCGGTAATATGTTTTTTAATTACCATCAGAATACATTTGATTGCATGTTTTTTTGTGTGCCTTACTTACTTACTCCTCTTTGCTCCTTGTGGAACATAAGGCTGCGACTATTTGCTTCTATCTGGTACTATCCTGTGCAACATGTTGTGCCTTGCCCAAAGTTAGGTTTGCAGTTTTCAGTTCCAAGGTCACAGCTCTCCACCAGGTTGTTTTAGGCCAAGCTGTTTCCCCTTTCCAGGTGGAGTCCATCTCAAGCCTGCTTTATCTGGTCCATTCTGAGGGCATGTCCGAGCCATTGGAGTCGTCTATGTTTTATTTCCAGCACCACATGGGCAGTATTGCGGTATTTTTGTACAGGTCCTCACTGGAGATCTTTTCTGGCCAAAAGCTGCAACATATCTTCCGAAGACATCCATTGTGGAATGCACTGTTGTTTTACTTTCTGGAGTTTCAGCATGATGTTAGCAGTCACCAGATAGTGGCCACTGTTGGCATCCGCACCACAACATACTCTGACATCTTGGAAAGACCTGTGCCACTTCCCATTGATTAAGGTGTGGTCAATTGGGTTAGTTGTAAGACCAACAGGTTACCTCCAAGTGAGTTTGTGGATGTTCTTATGCAGGAAGATGGTATCACCAGCTACGCAGCTGCTTTTGAGGCAGAAGTCAACAAGACGGCCACCACTGTTGTTTCTCACACTATAGCCATGGCTCCCTATAGCTCTGTCACAGTTGTCATTAGTAGCTCCAATCTTGGCGTTCATGTCACCTACGATCAGCAACATTTTGTGTTGAGGGACTGTGGAGACAGTTTCTTGTAGCTCCTCGGACCAGTCGTCCTTGTCCTCTTTCTCAGCTTCATTTGTTAGTGCATAGCATTGTATTGTGGTCAATTTGCAATGTTTGGAACTGAAGTAAGCTCTGATCATTCTGTCATTGTGTGTTGCACTCCTGACTTTCTGCTGAAGGCTTTCATCAGGAATGGTTATATTGCCAGTGGGTTGGCTGGAGTCTACTGTAGGCCTGTGGTTTTAGCATTTGTAGCGTTTATTGCAGTTTCTGTAACAAGATGGCGTTTTATGGGGTGGAGTTGTTAGCTCCGTGCCCAACCCCCTACCTGGAGGGCCAAGTGCTGCTTTTCGTATGGCCTCTACCCTGAAACCTGCCTGGTTTGGTTGGACCTGCTGGGTTATGACCCCTGCTGGTGTGGCCTTCAGAGTCACGGCCGCACACAAGCCTCCCCACCGTGGCAAAGTAACAACAAAAAGGGGAAGGAAAGGGGATTGTCTTGGACCAGGCGATACATAGTTATGTACATTGTTCTGTAGCTTATGTGTGCCAATAATTGGAAAATAGGTGTTCTTCTCAGGGCATCTGCCTAATTAACTGTTGTCCATGTGTCTTAAGTTGGTCACTACTTCCACATTGTAATTGCACTGAAACTAAAGAATAGTTGCAGCGCAAAAATATTTTCTATACAGCGACACTTTTGCAGCCGCAGACAAAGAAATATTAACCGATTTACTAAGACTTGGTCTAATTACGCAATCAAAAAATGAAATGCCCTCATGTCGCAATTTTGCAGTAGGAGACACCCATAAAAAGGTCAGATATGACATGCTTACACATCCAGGTAACAAGGTGATGGGCAATGGATACGGAGCAACCAGCAGCAAGTAGTAAAGGAAGCTCAGGAAAAATGAAGCTTACATTTGCTGATCAGGTCATGGATATAACGGCTAATGAGGCAAAGCTTCATAATGCCATATTAAAGCATAGGAATTAAACACCAGCCAAGAGGAGAACGTTTTTGAGTGACATCATATTTAAAATTAATGTATTAGGTATAGAGCTGACAAAACAAACCGTGCAGGAAGTAAAGAAAATATGGCATGATGTTAGCTGGAATACAAAAAGGTTTCCTACAATATAATAAGGGCAAAAACACAGCTTGTGGTGGAATACTATTAAACGTTTGGCATGGCTAATACATTCTGCTTGTTCCACCCCTCGCTGTCTGAAGATAGACCTATTCTTGAAAATAAAGCTGCCATGATGTGAAATGTGGTAATTCACAAAAACTGTTGTATCATGGAACAACGTACTTGTGTAACATCACATCAGTATTTGCTATTATGTTAACTGACAGATGGTAATTCTTGGATGGCGCAAAATTCCTGCCTGTTTTCAGAAGTTGTAAAAATTCTCACGCAAAGATGGGAGTCGCAGCTACTGCAGGGTGTAGTAAATTGGATGGAATAATTTATTGATTTCATTTGCAAAATCTCCACACTGTTTTGCCACCTGCATCCCAGGTATACATACGCATGAACAGATTATTATTATGAATCAAATGGAAAGTCGCAAAATGACTTAGTCACTGCAAATTCCATTTTAATTTTCACCCATTGCAACTGTTTTAGTAATTCGCATGTAATTATGATACATTTTAGCAACTGCTTTTATGCCTGAAAAGCAGTCAAAATCCTTTAGTAAAGCTGGTACTATGTGTTGTAATTCTTATTTTTAAAATTTAAATTTTAAGGGGGTGAGCATTGGTTGCTGGGCAAGAACAGGCTAAAAAGATTAAATAAGGGTCTTTACTTGCTAGTTGATGAGAGAAACATTTTGCATGCTTTTAGTCATGAAAACAAGTCATGGCATAATGAAAAGAACTGTGATGTATTGTCTCATTCTTTGTTTAATGGGATTAGAGTTTGTCTCACAAGGGCAGTAATTAGCTGTAAGCCTCCTTCTCACAGCAGAGGACAACTTTTCTTTGGAAATCAGAATAGTGACAGGTAAATTGTTTTAAACTTATGCTCTGCATAAAAACACTCCTGAACTGGATATCCAGATATTAGGTATATTTGATGAGTGGCCCATTCTGCTCACTTCACTTTCCTTCCGAGAGAGAGAGAGAGAGAGAGATTGTAGTGGACAATACCTCTTTCACCCCAGCAGATATTTAATTTCATATTGTGATGCAGTTGTAAAACGAATATTGCCAATGTGCTTAGCCTTTAAATAATGATTGGGGATTGGAGTTTCACTGCAAATAGGAGGAGTTACTATATAGCCCTATCATCAGTAACTCAATGGTTTTGACCAATGACCACATTGAATGTGGAAATGAAAAAATGTACCTCTGATATAGACAAGATGACATGTTTTCATATTTGTTAAAGACATCTATTTCAAAGTAGTACCAATGTTTCAAGAATAAATTGCTCACTGAGTTTATTGGTGGGGATTGTGTGATCATGTTTCACTAACTGAGGCTTTCATTATTAAAATAAGGTAAATGTGCCTTTTTTAAGTAAGACACTGACATTTTTACAAATGTTCAATAGATTTGCAGCTGGAGCAGGGTGTCACTTGATTAATTGAATTAGATATCCATAACTTTAAGTTGTAGCCTCTGGCTGTCTCGTGAACAGTATGCATCAGGCGATATTAAAAAAAAGTCCCTTTGGAACCTCTCTTAAAGCTGCTTTATGCGTGTCATGCTCCAGGCGTTTGTGTCCCAGGGAGTTTACACCTACATTTGCTCCCTGCCTTTACTGCCACCTGTATGCTTTTCCAAGCAACTTATTCTGTTCTTAATAATCATTAATGTGTCCCTGTATCATGCCCCCTTGAACCACAACCTTTTCATTTGTCTGTTAAAAGATCTGCTGATGTACTGTACCTTGCTATGAAAATCCATGGTGTGTCATTTGTTACACAGCACAATAGCCTTATTTTCCAAGTGGGAGCCACATTCGGAGGCAGTCTTGCTTCAATTAAAATTTGTTTTTGGAGAAAATGAGAATCATTAGTGTGTTCATTATCTTTTAAAGAGTGGGTGTTTGGTGATCCTGGAAGAAATATTAGTTTTCCAATATTTAAATATGAATAAACAAAGATTTGAACAGACATAGCATAAGCTATGATTCTGCACTTAAGTTCCACCAACAGACCTCAAACTATTCAAAAACATAGATACAAGATGGTGTCTCAGAGTCCATCATTCCATGATTCTCTCAAACTTCAAACTAAAGTTTAACTCATATTCAATCAAACCAACCTGTCTAAGAAACAGGAAAATAAGCTTGAAGATATAGCTTATCCCATTGAATTCATAGAACATTTTCAAAGATAAATAAATAAGTGAAAATGGTATCACACTTGATATATGCACTACTTCAATTGATTACCCATTAAAGAATTTCTGCTTTTCCTTTGTTGGCCCAACGTCATTTTCCAAAATATGCCAATGGTTGTTTTTGCACATTGGCTACAGGTGCCAAGCAGGTTGGCATAATTTTGCCAGCAAACTGATAACCTGTCTGTTGTTTTGTATTGATTATTCCATTGGGTTTTGAATACTGTTGCAACAATGATAGCACAACATGGAATCCCGCTGTTCTTATGATGTTAACCCAACCAAGTAACAGTTCTTTGCTTCAAATTTAAAAAGTAGTTATCCAGATGAAACATGCGTTTCTTGCTTTTCTCCCTCTGTGTCTCTATTTTTCAATATGAGAAAGAAATGAAAAATTGTTTAGGTATGCTGAACAGCACTTGTCACTTGACAAAGTGATGCCCATCTGGGCCATATTACACTACCCAAATTGTCAGGCTAAGATAGGGTGTTCAATAGCAGCCAGCACAATGTATCTTACAGTAATGTAGATACTGCAGCTAATATGACGTAACAAATGAGACAAATGGAATAATATATATCTGTGACATCCTTGCTATACTTACATTGCCAATTCACAGTTAATTATTTTCAAAGTTTGGCTAGAAGTGTTCTTTCATGAGCTGCAATGGGTTCATCAAATAAAAAGCTACTTTAAAAGATTGTTTGACCAAATTAGTTATAATAACCTGGGTTCACTGAACAAAGTAGCTACCTAAAAAAGGATGTTGAAGAAATGTATAGTTGATTTATGTTGGACCATAAGCCCTCAGTAACCATAAGCTGTCAGTTCTGTACACTGATCTTTTGTGCAGCACTTGAATGCTGTCTGATGTCATCCTGACTTCAAAGCATGTCTCAGATTTGTTGCCTTTTGAGGTGTCTTTTCCGGTGCTGCCCTGCCTTTGAGACACAGCCATTGTTGGTTCCAAATTTGTTTCGAAGAAATGCACAGCTCAACCATGCAAAAATGTTACTAAACATGTTTAGTACATTCATTTTCTCTCAAGACAACCTTTAATTTTCCGGAAAGAAAGTAAAAGTAATTCAATGTAAACATCTCACTTATTAAATATTTTTTCTTAATTTCCTCAATTTTCAGTCTTTCACATAATTATTAGTCTTTATTGACAAAATAAAATAGAACCTTCCATGTGGTATTGAATATTCTTTTTCATTTGTCTGAGCACATTAGCCACCCCTGCCTACAGCATGTATTGCTAGGGACAGCTGTTTACTAACACTAATTCTAGGAATCCAGAGTTGCCTGTGCTCAGCGAGTGTCCCTGGAACACTCTCTCTGAAATAGCTCACCCATCACATGTTATCACACATATCACACATTAAATGTGAGAACATCACATTAAATTGTTGCATGTCCACCAGAACTCAGACTCGCAGATAAATGGTCCACATTTTCTTTGTTTTCTGTTGACTTGCAGTTAACTGTGCTAAGGTTTGTAGACCAGTGCAACAGTTTCCTTGCTAAACAGCTCATTCTATGAAAAACAGTATACACATGGAAACAGGGAATGCTGGTTGTACTGCTGTAAGAACGTCATCCCCATCTTTGCTCGACTGACTGCCTCCTGAGTTTTCCATTACCTTTCTCTTACAAAATTCAAAACCTTTGTCACGGCTTCAGTTATCTAAATTCTTTATTATAATAGGCAATAATAATAACTCATTATGGTTTTTGTCAAAGGAGCACTTTGCCGTTGTTATGTCACGGTCTCAACAGATTCTGCACAGAGACTCATTTGATCATTCATTCTGAAAATCCACTTTGGATGAAAAAGCAGGAGCCTTGACTAACAGGATTATCCAGCTCTGCACTTAAGGAGGCGGCCCTTCAGTATATCCTCCATTGGATCAAAAGGCAGGGACAGTTCAGGTGAGTTTTACGTGTGAAAACAAAAATGAGGCAGGGGACTAGATTGCACAGTGCAGAGGATTCAACAATCATCCTCATTTCTTAAATTTCCCCATCATACTCTCTCTCCCACCCCTTACAGTTCTGAACATGTTTGTACATACACATGTTTGCACTCATCACAACCCTGTATCTGATGAATTTTTATCAATGCACAATTAAATATTCTACTTCTGAAGCCCCCTTTGCCCACATTGTGTTTTTATTCACATGAATGAACAAAGCTTGCAAACACAGC
Organism: Albula goreensis; assembly: GCA_022829145.1. Lineage (NCBI taxonomy): Eukaryota > Metazoa > Chordata > Actinopteri > Albuliformes > Albulidae > Albula > Albula goreensis. The sequence goes on along the minus strand of CM040746.1, from coordinate 23,451,456 downwards.
AGCATTCAGCTGCATGTATTTTTACATTTGTGATGGTGAGGGTGTCCACTATGATCATAAGCAAGAATAAAAGTAATTATTGTTGAAATAATGAACTTGAGGTCCCCATGGCAATACAATAATTAATATCTTGCATTTCTTACCGCTTGGAAAATTGCCACTTGGAATGTAGGCAAAGCTGATGAGTTGTTTTTTTGTTTCCACCCATCTTGTTTTCTTTCTTTAACAAATTAATTTTCCTCTGTCCTAAAGCAAAATTTCTTCAGTCTAGAGACACAAGACTTTGTGCCTTAAGGTATGTTAAACTGTCATATACTGTCAAAGCTGTTGAGTTTCTGAGAGGCATAACACTGGATGAAGTCTCTTGGCTGAGTTTCATCTCTTCTCCGTATACAACCCCATCAAAAAGCAATAAGGCATACAGTTATTGTTAATGTACATGGTGCATGAAATTGTAAATTGTTTCAAATCTAGCAATAGCATTAAAATAAGTTGAATATCCCCAGTTTACAGAAGAGCCACTGCTACACAGACTCATGCTATGTGACTGTACTGGGGCAGATGCCGTGTGCAGCCAATCACCACCATACCGTGTCTGTGCAAATTCCATCACAAGCCTTCGGAGAATGATAACACACTTGCCTCTTGGGCGCACACGATCGAACGATATCTATCATTTCGACTATGAGCTTTCAGGGCAATATGATGTGACACATTTCTCTGCCTACAAAGCTTCTCTCATGGCGACAGGATTAATGATAAAGCTTGCGTGGAAGGGAGGAGGGCAGGAAAACCCGCTTGCAGTCGGCCACATAACCAGATCACCATCAGCAGAGGCTGGGGCTATAATCTCATCTCGCTGAAGGCTGGCGGTAATTTTATAGGCATGCGTAATTGGATATGATCGCGAGGTGTGCTCTCGGTCATCTCACTCACAAAGAAAGGATTGAAATAAATATGGGGCTTTAATTGCAGGAAGAGGGGTCACAATTCCCATGAGGACCCAAAATAAGTTGCATCTAGCGTGAGGATGGGGTTTTGACTATGGAGGTTCTGAGCTGTGGAAACCAACATCTGCCTCTGGCTCTGCACCCAAACATATCCACACATCTCCCTGTGGATCTGGGACATAAATATGTGACACTTATGCTAATGCTGATTCCAATGTCCATTCATGCAATGCTGGATTCTTGATTCTACCAACCCAGCTGAGACAAAGAAAAAACAGAAACAAAAATGAACAGCAGCAACTTAAAGAGGAAAGTTTTGTCTTTGTTAGTTATTTTGCAAGAAGCAGAACAGTTACCTCTCCCCCTTGATCAAGTTGGAAGATTGGAGCTGGAATGTCATTAACGCCCATCCGCCACGCTATTGATCACGGGACTGAAAACGCGGGCGGCGTGTTCATTACCGCGACGCCCCGGAGAACTTCCTCGTGGCGCAGAGATGAAAATGACGGCCATTGATCTTTCAGGCATGACTGTAATTAACATGCCATTAGCACCCAGTGTAAATATATTGCTACACAAGTCTGCTACTCCTCAAGTCACCTTCATTATGTCTGTAATTATTATAACTGCAGAAAGACTACTTTGTGCAAAAAGATATATTACATCTAGATTAATCACAATTTCATTACCAGGCCACAAGGCAAACTTCCAAAGCACCCAAACCTAAAACAGCTTATTCAATCAAAATATAAAATCATTACCATTATTTGCTGTACATTATGTACCTATAGAGAAAGGCCACTGCACCATAGTGGAACACTTTTTTTAAACAAAAGTTACATTTCAATCTAGAATTGAAAAGTTTTTTTTATATTTTTTAAGAATATCAACCTTTGACTGAGCAATGTCAATGGTGATGCTTAAAACAGTACATGTCAGAAACTTATTTTGGGGAAATGTGTCTGATTCATAATTCTGCTTTGCTATGATGTTCATTGCACTTCATACTGACGTTAGCAGTGAGGGGCAAGCATTCAGGGGTGGCTGAGATCTGAGATTGAAGGGCAGGGTCTGCTCCAAGGCCACTGCATGGAACAAGACCCACAGACAGCGCAGCCACAAGCAAAATGCACCAGCACAAACCCAGAACCCACTTTGCCAATAATCTCATGCAGGAACTACAGAGATGTCTGCTTATTTTATGACAAACAAGAGCTATTTCAGTTATTCATAAAATGAGCAGAACAATGTTTTACTGTGTTATCAGTCCAGATGAAATGTTGTGTATGTGCATGGTGAATGTTGTTTATTACACATACTGTGAGCAGTAGAGTTATATTTATATGTTCGTCTCTTATTCATTATGTATATATGTTTGGGGCATATCCAGGGTATTGTGTTGGTCTTGTCTGCATTTTTCTCTAATTAGTACATGCAACACTTGATGTTTCCTTAATTAGATTGCAAAGGTCTGAATTTGTACTGTGGTTTGATTCCAGAAAAGGGCACACCATTTGCATGCTTACGTCTTTGTAAGGACATGCCGTTTAAACATTGTTCTGGCCTTTATTTATTTATTTCATTAATGTTCTGTTAAATAGTTGTCAGTGCAACATTAACCAGCTGTTGAAGAGAGAGGGTATCACTTATGTTCAGATATTACTACTCTCCAAAACATAATATTTTCTTGTAAATAATTATTTTTAGAATATTTTTAGAATATTTTTTAAAGAATTACTGCACTCAGAAATTCTTCCCTTGACCCATGTTGTGTATGATAAAGTGATAATTAATGACACAGTTTCAATGATTATTGATATATGTGTGTTACTGAAACACTGCAGATGCAAATCAATACGCAAATTATTCAAAGATTAGAGACTGATTTGATCTTTCAGAGATGAGATTGCCTTTTTTGCCTCATGACATTTCTTTCATATTTTTCTGCCCTCGTCAGGCCGAGCTGACTGACATGCAAACCAGCCTCTGCTTTGATGCATGGCTCTCGTTCCCTTGGCAACACATCAAGCCCTACTGGTGACTGCCTGGAGGTCTGCGGAGCACACTTACACTGTCTCTCGCACACATAGAAATGCATACACAGTATTCACACTTACTCTGATATGCTCATCAATACACATTCACAGGTGTATTTAAACACACATAAAAAGGTTAAAGAGTGCACATACACACGCTCAGTTTTCAGTATACATTTTCAAACCCACAGACAAAAATATTCAGTCTCATGCATACAACATAATACATTGCCACATGACCAAAAAAAAATGAACATGCGCATACACACACACACACACACACACACACACACACACACACACACACACACACACACACACACACACACACACACACACACACACACACACATTTTCAGCAGGAAGAAGAATGACAGAAGACCATGTTAACATTGTGCATGTTTTATTCACTCATAATTAACATATTGTGCAGAGGACTCATGTTTCATGAAAGAGGCATACTCTGTTATGAACAGCACTGCAAGGGTAAAAGGAAGTATTGTGGAATGTATTATAGAATGTTCAATTATGCTGTCAGACTCACTTTCCTATATGCTCATTAAGTCCAAGTGAAAACTACTACTAAATAAGGAAAAATTGTGTCATTGACAAAAGCCAAGTGTATACCACTGAGTGCCAGATTTACGAAAGGATTTCAACTGCATTTCAGGCATAAAAGCAGTCGCAAAAATGTCTCATAATTACATGCGAATTACTAAACAGTCGCAATGGGTAAAAACAGAAATGGAATTTGTGGTGACTTCGTCACTCTCCTCTTGATTCATAGTAAAATCTGTTCATGCGTATGTATACCTGGGATAAAGGTGGTAAAACAGGGTGGAGATTTGGCAAATGAAGCCAATAAATTATTCCATCCAATTCACTAAACCTTGCATTAACTGTAACTCCCATCTTTGCGTGAGAATTTTTACAACTTCTGAAAGCTGGCAAGAATTTTGCGCCGTCCAAGAAATACCATTTGTCAGTTAACATAACGGCAGATACTGACGTGATGTTAGACAGGTTACACAGTAACAGGATAATCTTTACTTGCGCCATGCACCCAATGATCAAATTCTCTGTCGTCAGTATGATGCTGGATTTTTTCAAAGTGCATTTGTGTGGCTTACAAGTGCGTTGCTGTAATGCGTCTTCAAAATGTTTTAAGTGGGGGGCAAACTTTAAGTAAAAGGTCTCAACTTTTAAACTGATACAATATATAAATTTGACACAGTTTTCATGAAAATAGTGATAACTTCCCATACCAGTAATCCACCTATTTTTCAAACTTTTTTTTCCATTTTTTTTTCTTGCAAATATCATATTGCACATGAATCAGTGCTATTTTTTCACAGATATCTTTTTTGGTGATTGCAGAAATTGCATTACAGCATTCATGCACATACATACTTAAAAAGCATTGTGACAGTAATATTCTGTAATTATGTATTGTATTTGTGGGGAATTTACAGTAATTGGAAATGTTAGCTATTTATACAGTGGGCTGTAAAATTATTAACATCCTTGATTGAAATAAAAAAATATTCCAGGAACTATATTTAGATAACCTTGATGCTCTGATACACTGGAAACAAGCAACCCAAACCCTAACCCTCTTCAGGCTAGTTCTGTGCCCTTCAGGTTACAAACTCATTTAAATAACTGACTCCATACTGCAGTTTTCTCAGGTCATCTCTAGCAGTCTTAAAAGTCCTTGTTGGTCTGAATAGTGAACAGCAGTGTGATTGACAAAGCAAACAAGCACATGTCAGAGTAAAAATGGCAACCTAGTGCAGTGCAGTTGATGTTAAATAATCTAAGCTCTTTGTCAAACACTTGGCAGAACAGATGTCATATGTAAATGGATTGAGAAGGATAAACTTCTGGCCTGTTCAAAACCAAAGTGCATATGTTTGCAACAGACGCCAACATGGTTATGACCACAAACAAATAAACTGCTTATCCATACAAACAAAATCAATCTATATACCTATTTGCAAAACAATAAATAAATAAATAAAAAAATATACAAATATATATATATATACACACACACACACACACACGAGTGTAAACATTGCCTTTCTTGGTCCCCCTTGCCCCCGCCCAGCCAATTGATTGTCCAAATATTGTTCAGGATTGAATATTTATTTAACTATATTTTTAAGGTGGATTCCTTCCAGTGTTGTTGAGGGAAAGCCTGTGGGGCCAGAAGACAGAGTTAAAATTCTAAGAGGTGAGTGTTTCATTTACGGTACAAGTAATGATTGTTGTTCATAAGAACAAATAAAACACTCCAAATTACATTTGAATCTACACCCCAGGTATCATTTGTCCATAGAAAATGATGGAAAGTGTTTTTTTTTTTTCTTAAATGAGTACCACACTTGAAAGCAGACAGCTTTATATAAAATCGTAATAGAAATAGGAATAGAAAATTACAGATAAAGACCAATTTACATACACGGTTGATTATATTGTGAGGTGTTCGGTCACACATCTTCAGTCCATACATCAATAGTACTCACAGAGAACCATTCACACTGCATTTCTGCCTGTACATTATATCCAATTTGTAGATGAAAGTACCTTTGAAACTGCTGTAAAAGGAAATAAGCACTTTTTTCCCCATTGAAAGAAGATGAAGAAGCAAGAGACACAACATGAAGTTAGAGGGAGAATAATCAGATCAAACAATAACAATTTTCACTTTTTGATTTTGATTATCATTTTTTTTTTTGACAGTCACTAAAATAAATTGTCAAAATAATGAAAGCCAAGAGAAATTCATAATCAAAAAAGCAGGAAAAGATACATGACTGGGGGAAGCAATAATGGCTAGCGAAAAAAAATACTTCAAAGGGAATCTGCAAATGGAGTATAGCTTTCATTTTGAATTAATTCTCCTAGTCCCTTTAATCAATTGTTTCCGAGGAATCAAACGTTAAAAAACACCCCTTCGTGTCACTGGCAGGCAAGCAAAGAAGAAAGGAAAATCCAACTGAAGGATGGTTTTCTTTATATCTGAACAGAGACACACAAAATTATCACCTTTATACTTTAGAATATGCACATTTCCCACTTCTTTGCTGTGGGTACACTTCCATAGGTAACTGCAGTTGGTTGTTTGGGTACATGAGAGGAGGCTGTGGTTGAGGCATACTACTGTTATGAGACAGGTTTTTCTGGAATTGATCTAGAGAACAGGGAAGTGATTTGGTGGTTGTTGTTATTGTTGTGATGTGTGTTCCTACAATGTGGAGGGGGGATAAAATAATCTGTTTTAGCTGAACATGAAGGGGAGGAGGACATTTCAGTGCAAGGCTCCTGTGAGTTTTATCTGGTTCTTATTCCTTTTGCCCATCTCTTTTTCTGTTCCTTTGTCTTATTTATTCTTTCTCCCTCCCTCTGCAATTAATTTTCAAATTATAAACTACTCTTTAGCTGGTCTCTGCTGGAGTGTGACTTTAAATCCCTCCACTGCCACAAAAACATACATTTTGACAGTACAATAAGATCTATATATATGGACTATGAGCTCAATAAAACACTGCTGGGTTGTACAATGAATGTCTCAGATCATATGCCATTCCTTTCAACAATGGTAGGAGTATCCTGGGGCATCATCCAGGTCACCCTTATGTCCTTTGGGCTACATGAAGCACCAGCTACTTTATGGTCCAAGGATTCATATGTTGCACAGCTGTGAAAATGCAGCTTAAATTGGATGAAGTGATGATCTTCAGCTCCACCTGAGGTGGTCCATCTCCAGCAGCTGAAGACCAACCGGGGGAAGACTGTGACCGCTGGATTGAACCTCTGCTTACAGAAATATGTGTGGGTGTGTGCCTCTCAGTGATAGACAGACTTTGTCACAAAGTTACAATTCAAAATGTTTCTTTGATACATTTATATAAGTTTCACGTATATGATTCAATGTCATTTTTAATTAATGGAAGTTTCATTGCAATAAAGTGAATAACAGCCAGTGGTTGATTTGTAAAAAAAAAAAAAAAAATTAAGGAGGATGGCCAATCTTGGAGTGTAAGGATGGTTGTATAAACCTACATTTTTTTATATTCATGCATAATCATGAGAAAAAAAAATTACTTGTAACTCAGTAGTAATATATAACTACCAAAAACTATCTAAATATTTACAATATTATTTTATTTATATAATAACAACAATGATAGTACTAGTTCAGGGTTTCAAAAACAGACCTCTACTCTATCACAACTACATACAAGTTACTGCTTTACCTTTAACATTCAATACATCACCCTCTCATTACAATCTAAAATAGGTCATGTTATTTCAAGCAAATAAATAAATTAAATAGCTCACATGTTTATGTGCTCACAGGTGAACAGATTAACTGCCAAGCAATAATACAACATGTTCACAAAAACATAAACTTGTTATTATCTGTGACATTCTCATCCAAGATTAAACATTGGCTGAGCTGTTGCCAAAGTTTGTTACATGAAGGGAATATTATGTATTAATAATATGAGACTGGTTATTATCTTACCTGATGTTTTCTTCTTTACTAAAAAACTTTTAAGGTCCTGCTGAATCGGTCGCTTAGTCATTTTATCCTGTAGCATCTGCAATTCTCGTCCAAAGCAAAACTCATGGTGAAGCTGCATTAGCCAATGAGTAACATGCATTTGCAGGCTCCAATCATATAAGCAATAAGCAGTCAAAAGCCAAAAAGGCACAGAGGATGCAAAGCAACACAAACTGGAGCACAAGTAACGTAAAATTGACAATGGAAGATATAATTTGCTATTGAAATGTCGATGGGAAGGCAAACAACATATCTTAGCTTTTTAAAAAGAGTATCAGTCTTCCTGTTACTTATGTTCATACTGCATTTTAGCATGGATATATTTTGCATGTCATAGATGAAAACAAGCTTTCTCATTATGTAAAAAAACACCGCCTGAAATCCCTCTGTCATCCTATGCCACCTGTCTCTCTCTTTCCCATACTTTCATTCCCTTCCTCCTGCTATCTCTCTTGTTCTCTCTCCCCCTCAGCTGCACCAGACCCTTGTCTGGCTTTTCCTTTTAGTGGGATGATTAAGCTTGAATCGGGTCGTCGGGCTTGAGGGAGCTCAGAGTGAGGCAGCCATGATCTTCATTGGCCTGCTCTGCTTTTCCAAGGGGTTTGACTCTCACCTCCACTTCCTAATCCTGTGTACTCAACTCTCCCACTCCCTGAGACAGCATTTGAAAAGGCAACACAACCAACCCCCCCACCACCCCAACCCCTGATCTTGACAGCCAACACAGATAACCCCTTACAGACCCCGGTTTCTGCACAAGCTGCTGACAATGAATGCCCATTTTCATGAGGAATTTTAGCTCTGCCACACAGAAAGGTTGGAGGAATTTGTGAAACACTCATCTGTTTGTTTACAAGAGGACACGGATGACGAGCGCCATCCAAAGTATCTCTATACTGCGCATAATGGAATTTTCCATGGATGAACAAAGGCAGGCGCTGCATCCTGAGGTGCCTTGAAAACAGCAGACGACCTAACAGAAACTGACAGTACTCGGCGTTCTGGGACTTCAAACCACACATCAGATCAGGTCAGATGCATTAAACATGTGAAATTAGACTTCAGACAATACCATTGCTGTTCAGTTAAATATTTAATGAATATCTGAGGTTGCACTTTTTTTGTAAAAAAATATGTATTGTGAAAAATCTGTCTGTGTATTAGATAACCAATAATTAAGACTAAGGGCCACCTGCTAATACAACATTCAGCCAATATTTTGCCAAATTATTTATTTGCTTTATCATATGTTCATTTCCTTGGCTACTTGGGTCAGATATAATGTATGTACAGTGCCCTCCACAAATATTGGCACTCCTGGTAAACATGAGCAAAACAGGCAGTAAAAAAAATATAGTTTACTCTTTTGATCTTTCATCCAAAATATTCTGAAATAACAATGAAATAAATATTTTTCTCTAAAACATGTGTGCCACAATTATTGGCACCCCTCTATTTAATACCTGGTGCAGCCTCCCTTTGCCAAGATAACAGCTCTGAGTCTTCTCTTATAATGCTTAATGAGACTGGAGAACACATGGCAAGTGGTCTGAGATCATTCCTCCATACAGAATCTCTCCGTATCCTTCAGATTCTGAGGCCCGCGCTTGTGGTGTCTCTTCTTCAGCTCTTTCCACAGGTTTTCTATGGGGGTTAGGTCAGGGGACTGTGATCGTCAAGCAAAACCTTTTTTTACCATTTTTGTGTTGATTTTGAGGTGTGGTTTGGATCATTGTTCTGCTGGAAAATCCATCTGTGGCCCAGATTAAGCTTCCTGCTTAAGGCAATCAGGTTTTGATCGAATATCTACTGGTACTTGATGGAGTCCAAGATACCATGTATCCGATTGAGTTGTCTGGAAGAAAACAGCCCCACAGCATCACAGATCCACCACCATACTTCACTGTGAGGATTAGATACTTTTCTGCATGTCTAGCTATCTGTCTACTCCAACCTCCGGTGTTTGTTGCCAAAAAGCTCTATTTTGGTGTCATCTGACCATAGAACACGGTCCCACTGAAAGTTCCAGTAACATTTGGCAAACTGTAGGCGCTTGAGTTTGTTGGTCGATGACAGAAGAGGCTTTGCTCTTCAGGTTATGTAGGTGGCGTTTGATTGTAGTTTGGGAGACTTTGTGACCCTTAGACCTACCTAATGTCTGCAATTCCCCAACTGGGATCCTTGGAGATTCTTTGACCAATCAAACCATCCTCCTCACTGTGCGTGGGGTCAATATAGACATTTGTCCTCTTCTAGTGACTTTCTCAACATTCCCAGCTACCAGTTTTAGGGAGTAATTTTGCAGTAGCTTGTTGGTAATTCAACTAAATTCAAAGTTGCATGGTGATTTTGCCATGTTTTGTGTAGTTAACAATTGAATCTATAAAAGGAAAGGAATGATTTTTTATTTTTATTTTACCATTGCTTCTCTAATGTAATTGAACCCCCTCTGACCAGCCTGTCCCCTTTGTCTTTCATCCTGACCGCTGTGAAGGCATGCCCCGGCCATGCATTCATCAGGCAGCCACCTCCACACAGTTGACCTTTGAGTAGTGCAATTGCAAAAGGCCGGGCATTGCTCAGTGCTCACACAGTAACAACTTCATCATGGATAAACCCCCAAATCTCAGCCTGTAGAAGAATCACCATGGCCACACTTAAGCAAAACATAACACTGACTAGCTCCACTGACAAAACCTACATTTTTGCCTGCAAGCTGAGAGTAAATACACTCTCTGCTGTGAAGACGTCAAACACAAATCTAAGAACACATATAAAGGTGAGTGTATTAACATTGAGCGAAGTTTTAGGTAAGTTAGCCACATTGTAATGTTACATACAGACAAGTGATTTAATTCAGTAAATGCTAATGTTAGTCTAATTAAATAAAGTCAGTAGCGTGAAGTATTGATTATTGGTATCAGCAAAGTTGTTGCATGCTATTTTAGAAGTTACCTGGCTAACTGAGTAATCCTGCTTGGTGCAAAACCCCCACCTGGACTCTAGTTTCTGGAAGGCAGGTGTCTGACTGATAGACTTTGTATACAGACCCAAAGATGAAATTCTTTGCACTTTCCCATGAATATTGGGGTATTTTCATTTTTGGTTTATGTATGGCCTGTGAACAAGTGGACACTTTTTGCAATAAACTCAAATGAGGGGCATTTTTTGCTGCCATGGAACGTTTTTGTATTATATTTTGTTGTAATTTTGTATTACATGTACATTGCCAATTTGATCTTTTATTTTTACAAAGTAGTTTGAACTATGTTTTCTAAGTAGCTTTAGTGAACCAAAGTAGACTTCTCCCTAGGGTAGCTTCAACTACTGTAGTTCAACTACTTAAAGTGTGAAGTAATTGGTAGCTTGCAAAGCTATGCTTTCAAAGTAGCTTGCCCAACACTTCCAGTTACTTTAAATTTTTTAAGTATTGCCCTGATAGTGGAAATGGGCATTTTAAACTGTTTAACTATTTTCTTATAGCCGTTTCCTGATTTGTGCGGCTCAACAACTTTTTATACATCATTGCTGTATTCTCTGGTCTTTCTCATAATGATGGATGACTG
>CM040746.1:23390331-23437831 GCA_022829145.1 Albula goreensis | reverse complement strand
ATATGTGATATGTATATCCTGTGATATATATAACCCCAAAATAAATGGTACTTCTTAGACAGTGTAAAAAACGATTCACCAGGTGCGCTATTGTACTACATTTTGAATAAATAAGGTCATAATAATTACATTTTATTCTTGTCAGTCCAGGCTGACTATAACAGAAATATATCTTTGACCGTTGCTGGTTGCAACAGAATTAGGCAAGTACATTCATTTTATGGTTACTATTATGTTGCATACAAGTTAAACTACAAATTTATTTCAGAACTTACACAAGACACATGGCTAAGCTTTGAGGGACAGAGGGAGATTGTGCTTGGGATGGAAGGAGAAAGAGGTAGAGAATGTAGGTATGTGAGGAAAAGGGAGAGTTTGAATTTTATAATATATATATATAATCTGATATAAAGAATGCATATTAATATGAATGATCTCTTGTTTTTTCTACAGCCTCAGTATCACTACTCTTAACATATCACTCATTACTCTTAACAAAGCCTTGGACACAGGTCCTTCTCCTCAGAGTCACCTGAGCTCCTCTCTCCACTCCAGTTCCAATTCTCAAACCCACCCGATGACCAACAGACAGCTCCGTTAATCACAGAGACAGAGCTGGAGAGGATCAGCTACACATCTTTGAATCAATAGAATAGATTTTCACATCGCTTTGAGGATATGACATTCACCAGTGAGATGTTCATTGTTCAGAGATCGGAGGAGTTGAAGCTGGCAGCTGGATATAGATCTAGAGCTGAAATCAATCAATCACCCAGCTCCTTATTCATTTATTATATTGCTGTTAAGCACAGAACTGAGCGGGAGGACCGATAGTCTACTGGGCAGAGAGAGAGAGAGAGAGAGAGAGAGGAGGGGAGGGAGGGAGAGGGCTAAATAATTACAGTGTATGCTTGGGGTTGCATGAGTGCAACAAAAAAAGACATTATCTTCTATTGCTAAAACAAATAGAACAATATAAAAGATGAACAACATGTATTACAACTACTGCTTTAACAATGGCCATTTCAACCACATACATTAGAACACCTGCTATAGCCACGACTACCATGGGTGCCACAGCTGCCTTTGCAATTTGACAACTAATTCTATGACTGCTGTACCCACCACCAATGCAAACACTGCTACCACCACTGATTCTAATAGTGATGCTAATATAATTGTAATGATATTACAATGACTGCTCGCACCATGCAATATTTATTGAAATATGCTCTGCGGACATTGAGCCAGCTGCATAAAGGAATTATGGGACATCTGATGATGTTTATTAATGAATCTGTCATGAACCTGTCATGTTTAAATATATCTGTGATCTTGATAATATTATGCATCACAAAACAGGATCTGAGCTCTCACACGGTGAGGAAACCAGCCGCCCAGTGGGCATGCAAATTAACACCAACCCAAGACTGTGTTCCTCTCCCTCAAACCTGTACTTATGTGGAATGCAAGCACACACACACGTCACAATCAACACCACAGCATTAATGTTAGTAACATTACCTTGACATTAACATATGTAGATCTTGGTTGTTTAAAGGCTTTCAGGCCTGCATGATGACCCTCATTGTTTCAAAGCAAACAAACGATCATATGTGCTGTTGTTCCACAATTGTCAAATGCTCCTGCAGTTACTCAGGCATCTAAGAAGCCAAACAAGAAAGCACACAGTTTTCCTTTCACTCACCATGTAGTGGAAGCATCACATTATGCCATGTAATAAATATGAGATTGAGCTAATAAAATTCTCTAATACATTTGAAGTGTATGCTAAAGTACTCAAACTGTAACCTTTCAGAATCACTGCAATGTGAAGCAGCTATACTCACCACAGAGATATGAGCACGTTGCTATCTTCCAAGGCAGAATGTGCATCCCGAACTCATTGTTTTGTGTAGAACATTAAAGAACTGCTATCTCTGTGCCAGACAAGCTCAGCAGTGCTGTTCAGTCAAGCAGCCACTGTGCCATTTGCAGCTTGCCACTTTGTGACATTAAAAATGGAAATAAGTGTTTGTTGGATGCCACATTTGGAGGCATTAGTTCTCTCTGTAACACTTGGACTTTCTGACAGAAGCAAGCATCGAGATTTTGCAGCTTCTGCCAGGTCAGTTTTTGGTAACTACAGTAGGTCTCAGAATCTGTGTTACTCTACATTTGAAATACATTTGGAGGAACCCTTGTTGTACCCTGCTCTGTAGGAGCCCACCCAGGCAGAATGAAGTACTAGACTTGATTCTGATTGGTCATCAAGATGCTAATCATGTGTGGCATTTTGTTGTGTTCCTTGGATACTAACACTACAACTAATTATAATGATAATGTTGCAGTTGTCTAATGATGATATAAATGTTTCATTTAAGCAATTGCTATGGAAATGTGAAAAAGGTTCATTTGTTTTTTTTTTCAGAAAAGAAAGAAGACTAAGAATGTGCAGGTTTAGTTTACTGTGCTGTAGTTTAACTATTATTCCTGTGGCCTGTGATTATTTCTGTGCCACTGAGATGACAATTGGTACTTCAATAGCTTTTAAGTCCAGTTTTGGGTCCAGTTTTGCATAATTGTTAATCTATTGGGAATGATGTCCAGCTGCTCTCTGATAGTGGCAAACACTCTGAGGGCCCTTCACTCTGGAGGATGAACACTTTTGCAGTGAAGAACAAACAGCACACAATAAACCGATATTTCAGAGGTGAGTCATTAAATTGAGTTGAGGGCATATAAACAAGAAAATATGAGAGTGAATTTTCTGAACAGAATGATTGCCTAATATCTAAAAGATCTCTCTCTCTCTCTCTCTCTCTCTCTCACACACACACACACACACACATACACACACACAAGAGAGAGAGAGGAGAAATAAGCTCAGCTCAGAGAATGTAAATATTGGAAACAGGAGGGTTGACTTGGGACATAAATGTGATATGAGGCACATACAAGCACTCTGTGGTAAGGGCATCTGTTAACAAATTAATACAGTCAAATAACACATTTTATGATACCGATATTCCCTTGCAAAGCAAAAGATATGAATATCAATACAAAAAACGTAATAATCGTGTAAGCTTTTTTGCATTATCAATTTTCCTTCCTCCAGAGCAATAAAGACGATGACAGCACACCGTTGAGATCAGCAGAGACCGAAATGAATGAGTGTGTAGGGATGCTACCAATGAGGCGGGTGTCATGGGCGGACAGTGCTGAATTAAGGCTGTAGTTTCCAGAGGCGCAAGGATAGAGATGTCAGATAGGTGTAGAAACGCAGCACGGACGTGTCACATGCACCTCCACACTAATGAAAGATAAGCCATTGGTACACTGCTCTATGATTAAAAGCAAGGGGTACAGACTAGTCCACAAATTGCCTCATGTGGTTTCCACTACATTTGTGCTCCTTTTTATGGGTGAGTGAGAAAGAAGAAAAAAAGGCTGTAATATGACTATTAAAAAAAACACACACTCACTCTACATATTGTTCTGATTTGGATAGAAACTGAATCCATTAATATTCTCTCTAGGGATACAGAAAAGTAAATGATTTTTCAACCTCCACTCTCAGTTTGAATATGCAAGGGCTCTACACAAGCAAATATATCAAAGAGTCATAATGTACATAAATGCAATTTGCATAAAATACCACGGAACAAATGCATTCTGTAAAGGGCATTCTGTGAGGTCAAGGCTCCAGCTTTTTCTCCAAATATCCAGCTGACCTCTTTGCTGGGGTCGACTCGCATTTTATAAAGACGCCCCAAAGCAGTGTGAATGTAAGTACATAATTGCATGTTTTCCTCTTGAAATGTAAATACAGACAAATGAAAAAAATGCAAAACATGTATACTTCACTCTGAGATGTGCACAATGATCCTGGCCGTACTGTACTGTAACCTTACAGATGGGCACAGTGCTTAAGGTTGTTGACAACTTTGCATCAAGATGTTAGGAGATGCAAGAACTGAAGTGTGCAGGTCAACAATTACAATATGTACTTTCTAACCTTTTTTCTTTCACAAAGGCATGCCCTGCTGTTCTGTTTGTGTCCTCATTACATCTACCACTGATGAGTAGAATTAAAGGGAACATGCTATTGCCCATTTGTAGTGAAGAGTATCCCAATCTACCCCTTTGTTTTGTGATGGGGAGAGAGATGCTCTGAAAATTTGTTGGGGCTGCTGGGTGGCTCATCCTTTTAAAGCACTCTGTACAGACTGAGCCAACTGCTGCAGCCAGTAGCTCTGGAGGGTGAGGAGGGTTAGCTTTCCGGAACACAGTCAGTCAATATCTCATTGTTCTGGGTAATTAAAAACTCTGGAAAAAAATGGACAGGTGCATGACAAACAAAGGGACCATAAAATAGTGTACATAATCAGTATTCACTGACAATCAGCCAGAGGAGGCTTCCAATTGGTGTGAGGTATCAACAGGATGTGTGTGTGTGTGTGTGTGTGTGTGTGTGTGTGTGTGTGTGTGTGTGTGTGTGTGTGTGTGTGTGTGTGTGTGTGTGTGTGTGTGTGTGTGTGTGTGTGTGTGTGAAATAAATGTTTTTTTTTTAATTTATTTGACATTTTTTGGTATTGGTATTGGATGTGGCAGTTTATTCTATCCAACATAGCATATTATACAGGCCCATACTTGCAACCATATTTGTGTGATAATGACATATTTGGCTTTGTCAGAGGATGTAACAAATGGCACTATTGGAAAAGATTGCATTTTCATCACTTGTACCAACTTTACACACTATAAATTTATCAATTTCTTAAGACATACAACACATAAACCCACTTAACACATATTCTCTACACAGCACAACTTCATCGACTTAATCACTTCACCATTGAGAAAGCAAGAAAATACTGCACTTTGTAAGGTGAATTAATACAGTATTCACAACATCACAATGCATTAGTATACTATTATAATGACCGTGTTTTTATCATGGATACCAGATAGGATGTTATTACCTTTTTGGAATCCAATTGTAACTGTGATATACAGCTTCAATTTTTTTTTTCTACCAAATATTACATTCCATGACCAGAATACAGGTTGATGATTTGTTTTTTTTTTTTTTTTTTTGTTTTCTGTTTTTTTTTTTTTTGGGAACCTGCTATAAATGCTATGAATCATATGCAATCTGTGAAACTTTAAAATAGTTGTGTTAAGAATATACAATATATATTTCTGGGTCTTCTCAGTTATTTTATGTACAGCTGTGTCAAATGGAATAAACACTGGTTTCTAATAACTGCCAATTTCCAATAGGTGCCTGGTGCATTTGGTTGTGAAAGCAAATAAATGCCTGGTGATAATTGGAAGTTTTGCTGTGTTTTCATTTGATCATGCACATATAAGCATGTGCACTGCTCCACTGAAAGCTGAACACTGAGCAGTGCTCAAGGCATGAAATATGAGTGGAGGAACTGAATGTGATGCAATAACTGTGTCAGTTCATTCTTCCCATGCATTCTGTTTTCCAGTACCAGCAATTACACTCCCCTCAACAATAAAGAAATATGACTCTTTCTTGCATCCAACTGCCAGAATATTCTCAAATTTTGACATCAAGAAATACTTATTTCTTCCTGTTGATTTCATTATCAACAATAACACTGGAAATACCTGTGACTACTTGTTTAATCTGTAACACAGTGGCTACACGTGACTCTTTACTGTCCTTTGGAGACACTACGAATTAAAATGTCATATGCACATTTAAGAGCTGTTAAGGAATGAGCCAGTTTTATTTTCAATGCCATGTACCCTCCCCTTCCAAGACACTGACATTTAGTGCCTGAATCTATGCCCGCAGGTTTCAAACAGGGTATTGTTATCTTTCTAAATAACATATCCATTAATTATTGACTGGGTGCAAGTGCTTGTTTGTCTTCCCTGTGATGTTTTAATTCATGTTTGATTGTTCATTGTTTAACTGAGAGCAATGAAGGCCCAGAGCCAGTGATTTCTTCCTCTACTCCAGGGTTAAAATATATATTCCCCAGTTTAACTCTACCCACCATCACACTGGAAAGTAATCCTCAAGGAAACTGAGAAAACCATGAGACACTCAGCACTGAGCCTCAGTGTGTATGAGCAACATATAAAAGTCAGGTGTGCAGACTGTTAAAAAATAAAATAAAAATAGCATAAAGACAGCCATCACAAAAATCAATTTTTGGAGATATTCCAAGTCTAAAGAATCAGCTGAGCATTTCAAAGATAAGATAAAACAGCTTCATCAAAGATTTTCATTTTTAATTCCATTTTAATAAGACAGTAGCCAGGTGTGAGCAATCAATACACATACATTGTGATTGTAGTAGATGCTTCTGATCTGGTCTCTCTGGTGTCTGCTTCTGTGTTGCTGAATCTCTCAAATGTAATGGTAACAGTGAATTAAGTTACCACATCGAAACAGAGATGACCCTGGTCAAATCGTATTTGTCAAGCAAACAATTTAAAAGAGTATATTATCCTTGTTTTTTAACCATTGATGTGAGCTTGCACTGTGATTTATGAAAATTCATTCAATGTAGCTAATTGACCTTGGTTCAATTTTACCCAGCTAGCCAGCTACCTTCAGCTTGGTTTTACAGGAATTGTTCATTGTTGCTTAACACATACACATCTTTTTGTAACATGTTGAAAAAAGTCACCATTATCATAGACATACCTCTTTCTGATTTATTTTCAATCACTGTGTAAACACAAAAGAATAAAATGTCAATCTTCATTCTTTTAGTCCTTTAATTGTGAATGAGGGTACAGTAGCTTCAACACCCTTTCTCTTCAGGGCAACAGTATCAGCTGTGACCTAAACTGTTCCCTCACATGTTCAAAATATGACACAATGCTTCATTCTTTAAGAAATGAATTGAAAAATAAAACTAAATAAATATACAAGCTGGCAGAGATGATTTCAACTCTATGTATTTAATATAACATTTTTGATAATGGTTAAAAGTATGAGTCTAATTTTGAGGGCAAGTTTTACTCTTGTCTCTGGTGCTAGCTAAAACATGAATGAAAACTTGAAAACTCCTCCAAAGAGGCTAGTCTAAGAGGAGCTTTTTCTATTTCTTAGTGCATTAGCTCTCATTTTAAAGCCATGCAAATGAAACATGGAAATAAGAAATCATGAACACTAAACATGCCCACACAGATCTTGCATTATGAAGTCGTCAACTCAAAGTAGGTCATTTTTCTAATTCACCATTGCCAGTCCCCATTCAATTTCATGAATCTGAAGCATTTTCTGAAAATTTTAACACAATTCTACTTTCCTGTGAGAGGGGGAAAGCAGCTCTTTAAATTGAATGATTCTTTTTTTTTTTTTTTTCGAATCCACATAACAGCTGTTGCGTTTTGTATGTGAGGTTGTTTTTCTGTTTTTTATTGACCATCAGGACACTGTGTTAATCTTCTGGGAAAAAAAAAAAAAAAAAAAAACATTACTGTAAGCTGTTGAACACGTTGACCTAAGACTCCCAAAAGATGAAGAAACCATGTATTTTTGTCTTTTGATGGATCTCTGGTCCTTCAGTTACATGGCAGAACATGAGGGTTACTGTCAGACATGTCAATGCACAATAGCGCAAGCAAACAAAATGAAGAGAGAGCAAAAGCTCCGCTACTTCACAAAATCTAGAGACAATTATGCTTTTGCAATAACTGGAACAGGGTTGCTCATCTGAGGTGTAGGGAGGCTGAAGGACACACTCATTCCTACCACTATCTCCTTGTCAAAATCATAGTCTATTACATGCCTCATTCATCAAAATGTGTGAAACATGCTATGTTTCTTTTGTTCCTACAGATTATAAATATGTTGTACCTCTCATCACTAGAGATGAGCAACATCACATTTTTCCCAGATTTATGATGCCGTGCCTGTGTGTGCGTAGGATGTGTGGCATCATCGATGAGTCTGAGTTGCACTATGCAAGTCTGGGTCCCACAACCAGTGACTGACCTTGTGAGGCCCGGAGATCCCTGATTATAGATCTTAATGGTAGACCCATGTTGCCACAAGAAATGGACCACCCTCCACTCTCCAGCTCCCTTGAACCTGCACTAATGTAGCTTCAGCTGCCAAGATCTCCATGTCCATGGCTGATATCAGCACCGCACTCCCACTCTTCATCTTATCGCCATACTCACAGCTTGCCCTCTCTTATTTCTTCCCACTTAGAAAAATTTGCCTGCAAGGAAGTGCAAATAAACATCTTGCACTCGGTCACAGCACAGAGCTGAATCTGTCTCCCCTCCCACTGAGAAAGGCCTGGCCAGCCTAGTCATGTTCCTCCTCCAATTGGCGGCAAGTTGTTCAGTCTGCCTTATCATTCATCTCTGCTGGATTCAAATTGATCTTAAGTGTTTATGGGGAAGGAAAAATCTGACCCACAATGAGACCAGAACCAAAGTAAAAAAAAACCCAATTAACAATGCATCACAGTTCATTATTAATTTAATTAGGTTCTGAGGTTGTTTTTGTTTTTGGATTAACATGAATGTACTTGTATCCACAAGATTATGGATATCATTTACACACATTGTTCTGTATCTCTCTTTCCAAATATTGTATTTTCATGTTTTCTCTTTTCATGCCAGTCATTTGAAAGGGGAAGGTAAAAATTGGGGTAGACATGGAGAGCAGTGAAATAAAATGTTCATCTGTGAGTCAATGTACATCTACTATATACAAGTTCCTGAATAAACTCTTACATCATTGCCTGGCTCAGTCAATAAGGTACAAAAATAATAAATGTTACATACAAAAACATTGTTGCGGTACTGCTCATACACAAGAATCTTCATAAAACAGGAAATTGTACCTTAGTACATAATCTGAAAATATTTCAATATGTTCACAAGGGTGAATGCTTATGAACATAATTACAGGTTGCGTATCCCTTATCTGAAATGCTGGGGACCAGAAGTGTTTCAGATTTTGGATTTTGGAATATTTGCATATACAGCCATTCCCCTATGTAGGTCTGAGTTTCGTTCTGACCGACCTGTTGTATCTCAAAATGGACACAATTGTCCAATACGGACAATACGGACGTACGTTAGCATGGCATGAAGAAGTCATATACCTGCACATCATTCTTTCATCTTACTCAATTTCTATCAATATTATCTTGTTTTTAATTAACCAGCTTTATTAATTGACATTGTATATCATTCTGTGTTTTTTACCATTTAACATTCTTTCGTTCATATTTCATTTTTACTTAATTTTTTTCAGCTTCTTGCCAGATCTGTCAGCAGGGGATGGGTGCTTCCTCTTGCTTGTTATCTTCTTTGGGGTTTAAAAGCATGAAAATGTGTTAGCTTTACTACTTACTGCATGGTAACTAAGAGTAAGAGCTGAAAGAGATGCTGTGATGTACACAATGCCGGAATATCGTCTGGTCAATATCATATGCACACAGCCATTAGCACTGGTGGATGAACTACCAAGTGAAAGTTTCATATTTACATTTTTCTTTATTTTTAAAAATTCATACCATATTTTTTTCAGTCATGTGTACAGATGTTCATAGATCAGCTGTGAAATTTTCTGCTTGAGACAAGTTTTGGATTTTGGAGCATTTAGGATTTCAGATTAGGGATGCTCAACCTGTATTTGCAATTTGCAACCTTTTATATGAATACCATATATATAGTGTTTTATTGTACATTAAATTTAACACACACACACACGCATGCACATATGCATGGCATGTACCTTTCTATTTCCTGTACTCAGTTTAGGCGACCAGTTTGAGTTAGAGTTTCAGCTCCAAATGAGGGGAAGAGAAAATTAATGTACAGCAGGGTCCAGAATGCAAGTGCTGGAATGATTCATATGAGCAAAAGGTTTAAAATTAGCCAACTTCTGACTAAAATACTTACGGTCACTCAGCCAGCTGGTTACTGAGGAAAGAGCGAAAAAAAGAAAGGACAACATTAGAATCCTTTCAACCTTTAAATATGAAAAAAAAATCCATCATCCATATGATGTCATTTTACATGAAATGTTGACTTGTTTAAAAAAAACATTATACAACAATTAGACTGGCTAGTCTCATCCTGTAGCACCTGCAATTCCATTATTTTTGAGAATTGACCAAAAATACCAAAAAATCAAATAATGTGCCACAACAGCAGGTGTGGCCACTGAGCCAAGTGGTAAGTGGAAGGAAACACAGACAAAAACAAACCAAAAACCAGCCAACTGCCTTTTGTTTACCCCCTTTTTTGGGGAAAAAAAAAACACCATAACAAGGAAAAAACACAAAGTATAAAGGCCAACAGAAAAATCAGCACAGCCTGGAAAAGGCAACACAAAACCCAAAACCAGTCCCTTGCAGCCTGAAAGACTGTGCTTTAAATATGTGGCCTAATTGAAGGCGAGCGCTAGCACCTGGTTTGATTAGCAATCATCCTCAGGTGAGCGTGCCTGTAAGTGAGGCCATTGCTGTTCAAGCTCCTGCAGTCTCTCCAGGCAGAGGGAGAAAAAGGAATTGACAGCAGTTCAAGGGGAGGTGCAGACAGCTTGCTCCTCCCTCCACCTCTCCCGGCAACACAATGCATATGAAGCCTCTGCCCATCTTCTTCTTTTAGCAAAAACACTTTTTGGAACTCAGCAATAGATGCCAGGGCCACCTGCACCTTACCTAAAGAGTGAGGAGGTGGCTCTCTAAAGTAAACTAGTGCCTCATTTCTTAAGATCTTTGTCAGAATATGCGTAGGAAATGGCCACATCAGGAAATGGCCTAAAACAATGTCAGTCACATCTTCTTCATCCAGTTCTTTTGTTTTACTGCTCGTTAGCTATCTGGTAATTAATAATTATAAACATATCATCAGCATAGGTAGAGAGATGAGGTTTGTTAGGTACACCTGGTCCCTCTGCATTCTAGCCATGATGCTGCATAGTAAAGGCCCAATTGCTGCACTGTATCACATCCCTGTGATGGTACAGACCTTCCTAATACCCCACATTTACTTTCAGTATACTCTCAATGGCCATATAGAGTGTCTTGATCATGGGGCTTGAATGAGAGCCAATGTCTAAAATAAGCATGTGTTAGACATAATTAGCTTGGGACACAGTAAGAATAGTATGAATGACTAACCCTTCACCTTCCTTATCTTAGATTTTTTACACGTTATAGATGATCTTACAGTTGGTGTATAAAAAGGCATCTGGCCTCTTAATCTCCTTTAATAGGCAACAGGGTGAGGACAACCCTCCAACACCTATGTATAGCAACTTTATTGTTGGCTGCTAGCAGGTCCTTTAAAATGCCTCAAAATTATTTAGAACAGTCAGCAGGTACGCCCAGCCATGTCAGGCAGACAGCTACTTTCCATGCACTGTAGTGCACTATACAGACTTTGTAGCAATGGCAGTTGCTTAAGTCTTTTGCTCTACAGACACCTGCAGCAGGCCCTCATAGAAGTGTGTACTCACAGAGAACCCAGAACACTACCCTTTTTCAGTGGCAGTAAGTCTCCGGAGTTGTTCAAGGGTGGCTGAGTGAAAAGAATTAATTATTCTGAAAAAAGGTTCAAAAGAAAGCATTCTAACAGCGTAACCAATATCTATTTCATTAAGCAATGCATTTCATTAGATATATCCACATAATTTAAATTTCTTTAACCACCAAGATAATTTATATTCCACTCTATGTAATATTACACTCTATGTAACATGGGTGCTTCAAAAAAAATTATTTCCCGGAACTACTGTTGAGTGGTCACCAAGGTTAAGAAATCCCCACCTTCACTGCAGGAGAAAAAAACCCAGATTGCGAGCCAACTCCAATTAAATATTTGAGGCAAGATATTTGACCTTTTACTGTGTCTTCTCCCAATAGCCTTCCATCAAATTGGCAGCTACAGCCTTCTTACCAACCAGAGACCAATTTGAAACTACATTTAACAGGACCATAACTTTCTTTATAGGTAATAAAACCTTTTATTTTCTGCCAGGAAATATGCTGATGGTATTTTTTTCCTATGAAAGAACATGCTTAATGGGCCTTTCTCCAAATAAAAATATGGAAAAAAATATATATCCCCCTCTATTTGTAGTGCAAACAATACAAGAATGATAGGTTTTTAGCTTTACCTCTGTATTCACACATTAAACAGTAAACAAAAATTCTTACATGGATAATTTAATTCTTTTGAATGAATTATGTTGATAAATGAAGTTTTCTTCAGCTGTTTTTAAATACATGTCAAGTTCAATGCTCTGTTGTGGTCATTACCATATTACCTTTTGTTGAGGAACTTTTTACATCATTTTCTGTCTGTATCTACTCACATTATAGTGGGTGTGGAAATCTTGTGGAAGATGACAGCCAATGATTACCACTGCAAGATCATCCATAGAGGGCTTGGCTGGGTGGTTAAGTGTAGGGGACTCCAGTGGCCCCGTCACGATTGAAAAGAGGCTTTGATGCAAGTTTTTTTTTCCAGCTGGCAGAGGCAGATGCAGCTCTTACAACCGAGGAAATCTCCCACTTCTTGTCATCACCCTGGAGGTGATGAATGAGGGGGTCTATTGAGAGAAAGACTCTGTGCTGATCCACAGAAAACAAAACATAAGGTCATGGACTAACCATTCCCCCCACATGCACCCAAGACCATACCCCCAACTCATTATTTTGAGGGTTGTGTTGCTGACAACTACAAGTGGACTTACTTGCCCTTCATTTTTACAACCTTCTCTCCATACGTGCCTCCCCACCTAAACACAGGTGTTTTCAGAGCCCATTCAAACACTAAAAGTTTGAACTGGAGTAAGTGTCTGGAGATGCATCAACCTAAAAGCATGATTCATTTAGTGTGTGTGTGCTCTATGTGTGAACATTGACCTGTATCATGTGGGGAGGGGGTGCAGGGGGCTACACTAAGACACCTTCTGTGCAAACATAGCACCACACTGAACGTTGAAGTAAACCATAATTTCAATTGTATCAAGCAACATCATGGACCTTGTGAGGACATTAGGAGATGTCTTGCTGCAGAGTTGTTCAAAGTATTGACTGATTCATACAACTTACAGTACAACAACACAGAGGGAGTACAATCTGACAACATTGTTGATGGTGCTCATGTCAATGCTGCACAGCGGTGAAGTCAGTTTCTCAGTATACCAGCAAAATAGCATCTATAAGCTAATGAGACAGAACATGTCTGGATGAGGACTTCCTCATAACAATGAGGTCCATAACACAAATAGAACTGGTTCCAGGCTCTGACTGGTCAGATTCTATTGATGTAATAAAAAGCTTAAACTGGACAGAGTGAGTTCAAGCATCGGTCTTCACCAGTTATAAAAAGGGGCAGGTTGGAGTGGGAACTCATTAATCTGATTAGCAAATTGTATCATTATTAATTTGTTTGTGTGGGCTGAGTTTGAACACAGGGCAATCTTTGTTTTACTTAAAGCCCATGCATGCGACCATAAAGTACGTGTATGCTGGGTGAACTAACAAAGTATGCAGGTCACTAGCTCTCTTTGCTGAAATGACTGCCGGAGGGAATGCAGTATTTGCAAATTTGAGAGAAAATGGGTTAGGCCTTGAGGTTTTTCAATGAACACAATCAAAAATGACCTCCAAAGTATAAGCTGGGGGACACTCCGGCCAGTTCAGGTGCATTGCATTTTATAGCTGTTAGAAAATGAACATGGCGGCCGAGGGGCATCCAGCAATTGAATTCCCAGATGCTTTGCTGTCCCTCTATACTGGCATAGTTCAGTGACAATTGTAGACCGGTGCAATGCACAGTCACTTCCAGACTCAGTGGGATGGAGCTAGTGAGAGGGTTGGGCCTACCCCAGAGTAACACTCAAAACTGTTAATGCAGCCAAGGCCATAGAAACCCTCCATATCTGAGGAGCTATAAACCTGAGCAGGCTCAGAATCATTGGGCTAGTCTAGCACCAGCATTGAAAACTCACTGACTACAGACAACCCTGTCAGTGGTGCAAACAACACAGCAAAAACAGAAAAAAAGAAACTTGTGTGAATGTTCACCAGGCTTCTTACAATGCAGAGTATCAAAGATATCACCCTCATTTGTTTATGTCTGAATCACTGAGTTCTTCTAAGTTGAAACAGAGAATGCCTTTGAAAGATGAAGTCTGACTGAGGATAGTTGCATCGACACAGGAGTCAATATATTTACAATGTCCACCCTCTTTGTGAACAGATGCACGGTATGCAATTAAATACTGATGCCAGTGCAGTTATCAGCGTTGTTATGTTGTTCTCATAACAATATCTCATAAGGTCTTAGAATATAATTTGTGAAATTTGATCAATTGTTCTTTGAATAGAGCCCAAAACATTAAAGACCTTTTTGCATTGTGGTACATAGCAAAACTTACATTGGTTTGAGAGTTGAAAATCAGCTCACAAAACCTACAATACAATCCAGCAATTTGGCAAATAAATACAGATCATTGACACAGCAGGTGCCCAGCATGGCCAGAGTATCGCACTCAGGTGTTGTTGTAAAATCTACATAACTTAAATACATACAATGCTAATCATGTAAAATAACATATGGTTCTTTAAGCCAGCTCATGAATTTCTCAAAGCATTAATGATCTTCATCAGAAGCAAATATGCAATCTCTATTGCACAGATTCTCTCACATAATTCCACCAGACAAATGTATACAAATAACAGAAAGCCAAAGTGCAGTGAAAACAATTAATATTGAATTAATTGTGAGGCATATTTCCTGGTCTTAGACTGTGTGCTCTCTCACTTTTGATGATAACAAGAAATTTGTTTTCATTTGGACACATTCACATATCATAAATCCATGAAAAAAACATAACTGACTTAATGATAACATTTAATAGAAATATGACATATTGCATGTGTGACACTTCTGTTTTTTACATCAATATCTTCAACTATTAGCAGTAGGGAAGGCAACATCTGAACACTTTTGAAATGTATGAACAAAAAAGACTCCTGCATGAAAGGACAGAAAGGGTGTATGAAATGAAATTATCAACAAGCATTTCCATTAGGCTAATTAACAGAGCTAGCAATGTGGTAGGTAAAACATGATCTAAATCCTCAAAACTAATGACCAGGAAGACAATCCAAGAAAATAATAAATAAACCAAAAGCATATCAATCTGAAAACTTGCACTGTGACTCTGAAAATATTTAACATGCCATATACAGATATATTTGGCCATAAAGACACAATGATTTCAGTGTCAAGGGATGGTAGTCTGTAGAGAAACCCTTGTTCAAGAGTTACATGGATGTCAACCAAAAGTGAAATGGAAAGCAAAATCACAAGTTAGAATATAAATGTGCATAAAACAAAACATTAAGGACGACATATTCAGATCCATGTGGAAGTATGGAGTAGCAAGAGAAGTGAGGCTGGATGAAAAATAGCATAATAAGAAGTGCTTTATTTTCTTATTAGACATAGAACCATTATAAAGTAATGCTGATCGAAATGAATCCATCCTAACATTCCTGCAGCTAATTTAAAGAAAACCCACCGGTGAATTAATTTCCCAGATTAGTGGAGTTCATACTCACAAAAACTTAGTTCTGTTAAAAGAAAATTTATTTCATCTGATAAAGAAATTGCCATGGGCACAGCAAAAGTTTTCCATATCAGCAATTTTTTGCTTATGTGACTCTGAGAAGAAGAATGCACAAACCTCTGCCGTCAGGCCCTTTTTCAGCAGAGTCTGGCATTGTGACATAAATTAGTCTCATTTGAGGTGCTTATCAATCACATTTCATTACACATATTCAATACCATGCACACTAACTTAAAATCATTTTAGAATGCTGTTCTGATGTATTTAATAATCTGGAGTTGTGAGCATATAAAATTACTAATGATTTGTCTTCTACAAATTCAGAAAAAGAAGCAACAGCAACATGCATACATCTTTGATCCGCTATCCCAGCTGTCCTCAAAGACACCATCCCCATGGGCCAGCTTCTCTATCTCTAGACACTGTGCAGTGGCCATAACACATTTATCACCAAGTCCATTGAAACAAAGATTTAAAGATAGAGGGTACAGAAAAAAACCCCATTTAACTGTACATATAAACAAGTCCTTTATTCACATAGGGATGTCTTACTGTAGCCCAATAAAAAGGCTGCTCAGAGCAAATGGTTTGAAGTGATACTCCCTGCAAGCTCCCAAAATCGAACAAATAGTCAAACACTGGGTGGTTCTTGCAGCCGTGTGATTTTTTTAGAAAAGTTCTCCTCACCGTCATATGGTGACAGAAATGTTACATCTACACTGCCATGCTACAGATATGTCTAAAGTGTTCAGACAGCAGACTCACACCTCCCATGGAACCACTACCTTTATGTACACTGTAGTACTGCACACAATTTAAAATGCTTAAAATGTATCTGAACCATAAAATATATAAAATACATAATTGTCACACGTAAATCCTATCACTACAGACTAGTAGTTTTCATTTGACAACATTGTTTAATTTTTTGTTGGAAAAACTATATTATGGGATAAACACATTGTACCGGTGGCTTAGAACTTTGTTGACCACTGCTTTTTCATGATGAATACCAAGTTTATATGGTTTATGTCTGTCATGTGACATAATTCACACTTCATTCCCCTTCATGATATGCTACATGTATCAGTGATGGTTATGTTCAATTCTGAAATGAAGGCATACTTTATGTCTCAAAATTGTCTGCATTTTGATGGACACAGAACTCCCATCAGGATAGAAGACATCATGTCCACACCTGAATCTCGACTGATGATGAATGCACCACGTAAAGAAGCCTCCAGTTATTGGGCTGCAGAAGAAAAACATGCCACAGCATAAGTGTTGACTTTTATAAAGTGGTACTTCAGGGAGAACAGATGAATTTTCCAGCTTTATACACTACCACCCAAAGGCATTTAGATATTGTGAATATCGCCAAGCTAGTGTGTGATATCCTGAGATTCAATAATTTTTGTTATTTACAATTTGTGTCGACAATTTCTCTGGTGGAAATTTATCTGTTGGCTGCACATAGTGTGGCATCTGCTACATGTTCTATACATGTAAGTACTGATAATATGTGTATTGTGTTCATACACTCTACTGTGCCATTGGGATGGCACTGACTCATCATTGTTAGCATTCTTTCTCAGCATCAGTTATAGTAAAAGCACGCTCATTTAATCAATGTAATTTAGTTAATTTGAATTGGTTGCATAGAAATGGAGGGGTGGTAAAATACTTTATTACTATTTTATTTCACCCTTTAAAGATAAGTTCTTAATGAATTTAAGACACACTTGAATACATGAAACACAAATGTGAAACTCATTTGGGGTCACTGAGAAAGTCCTCAAACTCCAGTACAAAAATGTGTATTCCTGCATTTGCAATACCCTGCTGTATATTCAAAGGCATGGCCCAGCCATTGAAGGGTAGGGAGGCACCCTGGAAGGGTCACTAGTCCATCATAGGGCCAGTCAAACACACACACACACACACACACACACACACACACACACACACACACACACACACACACACACACACACACACACACACACACACACACACACACACACCTATAGGCAATAATATTACTATGTATTAATACAATACATATTATGCCACATAGATCAACACCTTGTTATGCTCCATGCTAGTTGTTTGTGTATTTCACAATACTACATGTCATACAATATTTGCAATAGAGGTCAGTTTTATATGGTATACTAATGTAATGATAATTCTGGCTTAATGACATATAGTTCAATTAAATTGTTAGTGGTTTTCATATAAATATCTAAGCTGCACCTTTATTATGGACATTGATTGTATTATGAAAGATGATGACTGAATGGGGTTAAAAGCATGCATTTCATGGCGACAGTTTTCTAGATGGAATTTACAGGATGTATTCTTACCATTGAAGAAAATATACTTATCAGTGATGTAGGCTTAAAAAGCTTTCTTCATCTCTCTACCACAACATTAGAAGAAGTGAAGGTTAATTAGTGTATTCAGCAGGTTCAACCCTGTGTCCGCACCTTCCTCCATTATAATTGCGATGAAACCCAGGAACTGGGTGGTTGGGCTGGGCTGGTATTGATTGGAGTGATTATGGGAGCAACACCTTTGTCCGGCTGCACACCAATCAGTTGAGTCTGACGAGTCCATTAAAGTGATTCTTCGCTCTGCAGTTCATGCTCTGTGGTTCTGGGAATCACAGACTGGTAGGATAGGAGCCTGACCCAGCCAGGCTTCAAGTGCTTTCAAGCTGCGTTTTATCATCTCTCACTGACAGGGTAAATGTGATGCTGGGGGCAGGGCTGAGGATTGCTAATGATTCATTTTTGCTCTTAGTAAACCCTTTCCATCCCCCCACCCCCCATTAAAAAAACAGTCTTACCTCAATAAGAACCTCTCCATCAATCCTAATGTCTGACCCTCTACAATTATCAAAGCTGAGATTCAATCCAACCAGCATGTGCTTTGCCCTTAACAGTGAGTGACTGATTTAATCAAGCTTTAACTTTTTCTTTTTTTAAATCCTAAATTTTTTACACCCAATTACTGGCGAAGTATAACCTTTGTGTAACCACTGAATAAAATGTATTACCCAGACACTGTGGATATAATGGGAATCTGAGCCTGTTTCTATTTTCACTAAGCGCAATCACATTTCGACAGCTGTTTTTATTTCTGTGTTCTGAAATCCTACTGAGATCTGGGCCAGAGAGAGCCTGGCGAGGCGGCAGGTGTGATTCACAGCACTGGAGGCCTTGGGTCATGTTCGGTGGAAGCCACTCTCCTCCCAGAGTGTCACTTACCCTGGTGCCCCAGGGCATTCTGGGCAGCGGGAGCATGGAGATCCTTTCCACATGACTGCCAGTGTGTAAAGCTCACAGAGACTAAGCTGAAACAAAAGAAACCATGTTAGCAGTGGCAAACCTCCCCTTTGAAGGATTCAAATTACATCTGGCTTTCTTTTGCATTAATCTAGTCTGGTTTTGGAATGGACTGAATCCACGTTGGATGCTTATAATTCACATTTAAATATATTACTGGAAACAATAGAATATGCTGGAATGTTAAGAAACAAATTCTGTGATATGATATTTGGAAATCAGTGAAAGAAAAAAAAATATAACATAACTTATATATAAACATGTAGGAACTGCCTAAATCCAGAACTGTAGAATTTTTCCACTGTGCCTGTCAGACATTGCATTGGTTGTGTGCTGTTGGCTTGAGGTGAAGCATCAAAAATTTAGGTGGGCCGTGGGCTGACTGTGTTTATGGAGCATTCACACATGAGATTGTGTGGCCCAGGGCTGAATCAAAGCCATGAGAGGTCTGACTCTCTTCATCTACCCCTGCTTTCCACACATGCATGGATTGAATCTAATTCTCAACCACCCTGTAATTTTGTTGTGCTTTTCTTTCCCTTTATTTTGCACTCCCTTCTTTTTCCTCAGGCTCTCTTTTCCTCCTATCATTTTGTATAAATTTCCTTAAACGTACAGTTTTTCTATTCACTTCTCTCTCTTTCCTTTCTCCCCCAACAACTCTCTTTTCCTCTCACTCACACTTCTCTTTTCCTGCTTCTCCCTCTGTTTCCTCCCCTTGTTTCTCTTGTACTCCTCTCCCTGTTTTCATCCCTTTCCATCTTTCTCTCTGTCTTTCCTATGCATATCACTGATCACAGCCGCCTCCCACACTGTCCAATGAGTGATGTGAAATGAACACAAGTGTGTCCTCCGGACCAGCTAATTCCAGTGCAATCACACCACAGATCCCCAGGAGCACCACTCCAGTGCATGCTGGGAAATGCCTACCAATGCAGAGGGATGGATTAGGATGTCAAGAGGAGCAAGAATATACACAAACACACAAACACATGCACACACACATACATGTCAGTCATGTCTTCTTTTGAGACACCATACATTTTATGTTAGGTTACAAACTGTATTGATGCCCCTGCCTTTTTCAGAAGCCCTTTTCATTTCGAAGAAGTCGTAGGCGTTTTTTTTTTTTTTTTTTTTTGGGGGGGTGGGGGCAGATGAGTCTGTAACGAGATTAGCTCCTCTGTAATGGAAGAGTTTGCCCTGCGGGCTGAGCGGTTTTCGAGTGCAGGCCTTCTGAAGGCAAGAGATATGAACAATCAGACTTCCAGACAGAAGGACAGCATGAACAATCATGTCCCTGTTCTGCCTGCCCTCCGCACACCACCGATTGGTCACGGTCTCTTTTTATTGTGGGAAGCGACGACTCAAAGAGAATCCAATTTTATTACTGTATTACCATTGCTGCTTCAATTTAAGTACCATGTAGCAATTTATTTATTTGCCTCTCAAGAACGCAGCTGTGCTCCCTCATAAATAAGCAAATGAATAAATAACATAGATAAGATGAATAATTCAATGACTTTACCACCAAACAGGGAAGCAGCCTAACAGTGTTTGACAGTAATGTCAGATAGAAAGTAAAAGAAACAATGATTCTGGGAACTCTTGTTAAGATAAGATCACTTAGCTTTAAGTGAAAAATGTTGTGCATTTCTATGGGTGAGTCGGAGGAAGAATTTTTTGAAGAGCAGTCATGCTTTGGCATGATGCATATTTGTTTAACCGTGCTAATGGCATACTTTGATTGGATTTAAAAAAAAAAAAAAAAAAGCTTACAAATAGTGTGAAGGAGGAGGCGGGCAAGTGTTGGCTGTATTAATGAAGTTATGGGTGCAGCTGGTTGCAAGGCTGAATTTTCTCATTTTAATTAGCCCTTGCAATCCTATCATTCTCATTGAGCTCAACTTTCTGGGCATTGTCAGATGCCCCCAACCCCCCAGCACACACACACACACACACACACACACACACACACACACACACACACACACACACACACACACACACACATAATCTCTCGCTCTCCTTGTCTCTTTCTGTAAAAGGCTGGCTTCCTGATTCATCGTCTCCCATCTCTCCCAGGGTGCACTTACAGCAATAAACCAAGCAACACGGGTGTCTGGTAATGAGGTAATAAGGGTGATGCTTTGATACTGGGAGCAGGAGGTGGAGTTTGGCCATACCCGATGAGCTAATGTGCTAATGATGATGTGATGTCTATGGTCCAACGGAGAGATTTTTATTGCCATTACGATACAAAACACATTACAATAATGTTTTCCTCCTAATGTACAACTTTCAGGTCTCGTCTTTGATTTCACTCTTAATGTGCAGGTTTTTGAAAGCAGACAGATACTAAGATGACACAACCACTGAAACCTCTGTCCCTCTCAATTTTAATCTCTTTTTCATCCACAAGAGCTGTGTTTAGGTAGCTTTAATGAATAGAGAAATGACATAATGGACTGTATTTATGACCTGCAAAATCCCATTGGTGTCAATTACCGGCCAAAGTGAAGTTGCCCAAACGGCTGAACAAAAGGAAGCTATTAGTTCCATCGTAAATATTTCAGACAATTTGCATTAGAACAGTGACCCCAAAGGAAAAAAAGAAGGAGAAACAGGAAAGTAAAGATGGCAGGAAGTCACAGACTTGTAGTGAGAGAAAGACAGTCCAGTTGCACAGAGGTGAATACTGGGATATTCGTCACAAGGCGTATAGGAGGGATTGATTGCAGGGGTATAGTTATCACATATCTTTTTGATCATGAATATAAAATAGTTTCCCCCTAAAAATATGCAAAAGCACAATGGGCAGACTGTCTGAGACAGGGGCTTGAACTTGGACTGTGTCCTACCACAGGCAGACAGAATGGTACAGGGGATGTGGATTGGCTGAGCTAGCCAGGGGATTGACCTTTTATTCATTCAAGCCATCCAAAATAGCCTGCTTGCCAAAACTTGATTGACTGAAGATCCACAGAGATGACAGGCCAGAGTGAGGCGTCCACGAGAACATATGCCGTTTTTGTCTCACAGGCTAAGAGGGTCTGTTCTGTCTCATTGCTTTATAAGCAGATTGCCACGGGCTACGATGACATGCTGACCAGCCACACAGAGGTGTTATTGTAGAGAGAAGAGATGTCCAATGTTGGGCTCACAGAGGGTATGTGAAACTGACCAAACAAGCACCCCATTATTTCTGTGCTGACGTTTGCTGAAAGAACTTCAGTTTTTTTTTTTTTTTTTTTTTTTGAGAATTAAACATGGAATCCCAGGTGGCATATTAAGGTGGCAAGTAATTATTCACTTTCTCTCAATATGATGGTGAGTCTACAATAAATTGTAGTGCTCTGGCTCTTTAGCTACACAACTCAGCTGGTCTACGACAGAGAGGAAAAGAGGAGATGGCCTTACATGTGCCTTAATGCCTGCGATAGTGTGAACCCTTTCTAAACTGACTGAGGATGTGCACTGTAGCAATGACAGAATGGCTGTGCAATAATGACTGGAAAACTAACTTTAAAGTCACAAAATCAAATTGCTCATGTCTTTAGAACACTTCTAATCTTTAGAACATACTTAGCTATTTTAATTTTATTACTTTTTTCTGTTATCACAATCATCTTGACAAATCTTTAAATACGACAGAAGAATCCAAAACAGATCTGCCCATGTTTTTGTCTATTAATTTATGTAACTTGCTCCTGTGTTTCTGTATCTTGTGATTTCATTTCTCATTTGGTTTCTTCAAATGTTGTGAAAGGTTCATTTCATGGCCCTTTGATTTTAATACGTTACAGGAGATCATGAATGGCCCCAGTTAATCAGCCGTTTTAAGCATGTACAGTTGGTCTCATTCAAACAGATTTTATCCAGTCCTGACTAAAGAATGCTGACTTTCACTGGCTCATCCACACTGATTCCAGTGACAATCCTGCTAGCTTATCAGTCTTTAGGTACACTGTGGTATGATATATGATATAACTGTAGTATTTGGAAATAATCATTCTTATAAAACAAATCTCACTAGCCCACTTTTGAATGAGTTCTTCTGAACGTTGAGGCAGCACGACTCCAGAAGCTTTGCTTTCATGGAAAGACAATCCATGCAGACACGCAGGATTCTGATCAAATGGAAATGATGGCTAGCCAGCTGAGAGGAACAGAGCTAAAGGATGATAGAATTTAGAGCAGACAACTGTTGTTCTGTACCAAACTAAGCAGAGCAACAGGTAACGACTTCCCTTTCTTATCCTCCATAACATTCCCCACAATAAACAAAATAAATGCTTTGCAGTTAACAGTCTACATAACAGAAACAACACAGTACCTTGCAAAAAACTACTGGCCCCTTTTTGATGTCTTTTTTTAGAACTTTTACCAGACCACCTTTTTTTGTTAAGATATTTTATAAGACAATGTACACCAGGAATAATTAGGTTCAGCTGTCTGAACACTTTATGAACAGTCAGACCTGATGTCAGTCAGCCAGCCATAACAAGCACAACAATTCTGTGACCAGGTGATAAGAGGAAACTCTTCTTCAGTAGAAAGCATGCGTAGTGAAACCCACCATAGTACACAGTAGCAGAGCAATACACCTCTCAACAATGAAAATGAAAACACAAAAACAATCCACCTAATTATCGGTTATACATATTCACACATGTCTTATATAGGGAAAAAATAATAATGAGGGCTGCTGATTGCCACAAAAGCACACAATCCACAATGCTCATAAGATATAAAGAAAGACACAACCAAAAAGCACAGCAATTCATAACAAAAAACAACATGGTATTCAAGTGCTGTTTCCTCTACCACAAAGAGACCCAGAGTCTTTCCTGCAATGCCCCTCATCAACCTGGCCTATGAACAAGCACCAGTGTGCAGTATATACTTTTTAAACACTACCAATTTATGTGGGCCTCAACTAAGTGGGTTGAGAAAACCAATGATGTAACTTTCATCCTAGAGCTATGGTCTATCACCACGTTCATTTTCACTCAATTTAAACCACAAGTACCATTCAGTTTAATTAAGCAATTAGAGCCTAGAAAAATAATGTTTCTATTTAAGGGGTGGGAACTGTTGGGAAAAGTGTAGATACAGTGGTACCATTAAAGATATTGAAGTAAAGAAAATTGCAGTGGGGTCAGTGAAAAATCTGTGACATTTTACCACGCATTGCAACATCTCCAGAGAGCTGCTCAGTTCACTGATGTGGGAGTGAGAGGTTTGCTTAGAATAGTTTAAACTATTCAACTGTTGTATTGTGTAGCAGTTAGTTCTGTTATTTAGTGATATCTTTGTGATTAGTTTTATCACAGTTATGTACTCATTAGCTCACTGCTAATGTACAGCTATGTTTTCCCACCTCCTAATTTTTTTTTAACAGATATACCTGAATTGGATAAGAGTTCAGGGATTATTTGCTTTGGAATTAATCATACTTTCCATATTGTCCATGCACTTACTCCAGTGTGGATTTTATCACATATACTGTGACACATTTAACTCTGATTTCCTTCTTCATCTACAGTGGTCATGTTTTGAGAGAGGTATTAAAAGGAACATCTACTCCCAAAGTGCAAGTAAAACTAAAGCCATTTTTGTGGATTTTAGAGAGACATCAACTAACTTGCAGCAACTAACTTTTACAGATCAACAGCGAACACATTCAGCAGTATATACAATAATAACAATTATATATATTTTTTTATTTATTTATTTATTTATTTTTTTGGTTTCACTCTTAATTTTTTTGGAACTTTGAGAAACATATTGAAAAAGGACTTGCAATACGGAAGGAGTGATCAGTCTGATTGCACACAATCCAGTCATACGTACTACCAGAGTGCAGACAGTGTGCCCCTGAAAACCAACTGAGCCAACTCAATTATTATAAAAAAAAAATCCGAATAGAAAAGATGATATTCACAAATTTTGATATGGGAGCGATCTGCTGTGCATAAAGTCCCAATTCGAACAGAGAGCAGTAATTTCAAGTCAGTCTCATTTCTCCTCCGTCATCATCCAGTGTTCAGCACTAACACTTGTCAGTGTCAGGTGAACAGTGCAGCTTGTAGCTATGAACCCAGTGCTTTGAGACTGCGTGTTCCCAAGGTGACATAGTTTGTGCTCCAAATTGCGTTCTGACCTGAGAGAATGTTCTGGTGTTGCGTCTTAGCCTACCCCAAATACGCACGATACGCTGAAGGGAGCAAAGCATCACCACCGATGAAGATAGCTGTAAATTCAATGTTCTTCTCAAGCCACCTAGAAACCTGACCGAGTGGCGAACAGAGGTCCTCGGGAACAGCTCACTATTAGCTGACAAATACAAGAACAAATCAGGGAAAAAGTTTGTCCTAACATGGCAAGGCAGACTTGGGGCTAACGATGCCTAGCCTTCGGCGCTACTTGTTGCAACTTTCACATTAAAGCGGTATTAATGTAATGTTTCTTCACTAGCAGGACAGCAAACAATAA
Organism: Albula goreensis; assembly: GCA_022829145.1. NCBI lineage: Eukaryota > Metazoa > Chordata > Actinopteri > Albuliformes > Albulidae > Albula > Albula goreensis. The sequence continues at coordinate 23,412,370 of CM040746.1, read as the reverse complement.
ACCATATTTCAAGATTTAGGTTATATCTTTACTGACCAAAAGGTCAAGGAGGCAGAAATATATAACTTGACATGTAGGCTAGTCAGCTGAATAACAATAACTAAATGTCTGTACCATAACCAGCTCTGTAGCCATCTTTAGTAATGTAGCCTCGTACAAGTCAATATTATCTTGACTTGATGTCAAGCAATCAAAGACCCTGTATGCAAGCAGCCTACTCATGAGACATATTTTTTAGTTAAACTACTGTTAATAGAGAGCAAAACACTAATGTACTGAATGATCCAATATCAATGTTAGCGCTCTAACAAACTTAGCAGCAAAAATAGTAGCTATTCAGTCTCCTACAATGTCAGTAAACTGAAATTTTATATTTTAAGGTCAATCAATATCAAACGTGGCTTTAGTACAACGACAATATTTTCATTCATTAAAAGGAAATGGAGGTGTTATTTAAAAGACACATTAAGGCTGTAAACGACCGTCAGCTGACTCCACAAAGAGATGAAAAACCTATACAGTTGTAATTCATAGTCATTACCTGTTAAGGGCACGCCCAATTCCGGTTTCTACACGAATACCGAATACAGATACAGATAATTTTGTGGTTAAACGAATACAGATACAGATACGAATAATGACCTGTCTGCACAGCCTTACTAGCTATGCTATTGCTGTTAATGTGATGTATGTGTATTGCATGTTATTCTGCCCACTGATATGCTATGAAGGAAGTCCTTATGGGAAAATATGGGCCAAGGTTTTTCTTCGGGTTCTTAAATAAAATGAGCTTCTTGGTCATAGCCTGCTTCTAATCTGAAGGTGACAATGGGGCCTGGAAAAACTGAACGAGGCTGGACTTGTTCAGCCTCTTGACTCCTGGCACATTTACACCGGTTTCCAAGACAATGAAGAAGACTCCAGTCCAAGATTTGTAGTGACTTTGTCTCATTATTTGAAGTCATAGTAAGGCTCAGATAAAAAATAAAAAAAAAATATCACACATATAAATGCTACAGCACACTCTGTCTGGATATCATCATATTCTTTCAGCACTTAAGTAACAGATAAACCCTGCCAGACAGTTAATAGCCAATGTCAAGAACATCTATGTTGGGCATTTATAGCATACTTATTATTATCACGGCATCTATTTATGTAAATCTTTCCTTGCCTTTTTCACAAAGGGTAAAAATTAATAAAAGCATTGTTTTGTGAATCAGAGCAGAAACAAATTTACACTTAGCAAAGTTCAATTTGTCTCATGCCGTCCGAGGCTGTTGCAAAACGCCATTATCATATATTATTATGCGCTGCATAGCCTCCAGGAATTCATGAGCCATGCAGATGGAGAATCTGCATGTTGCTGCATATTTCTTTGCCTAATGGATACATTTCATGTGTGTGTGTGTGTGTGTGTGTGTGTGTGTGTGTGTGTGTGTGTGTGTGTGTGTGTGTGTGTGTGTGTGTGTGTGTGTGTTGTGTGTGTGTGTGCGCGCATTTTTATTAGAATGTGTAAAGTTATGAAATGTTAAAAAAATGATTCAAAGGAGTGAAGCCATAATTTTAACAAACAATTGATTTCAGCACAATTGCTTGAGAAGTACATACTATGTATTGTGTCTTGGTGAATATGTATTTGGTAATGGTTGTATTTTTCCCCAATGGTAAAAAAAAAAAAAAAAACTGGTTTATTTTCTTTTTTGCTGTGCAGCTAGAAGTCCAGGTTGTTCTACCAACATGTGTGTTTTTAAAGGAACAGCAAATAAATATCATGCAGAGGGCAGGAGAGAGAAGAGGAAGGGGCGATGTAGGTAAGACACAGGGGATGCAGAGAAGTGGGTGATATATGCGTGGCAGAACCTGCTGCATTGGGCCTCCCAATGGTAACAGCATGCTTGGTCCTCTGCGTGAGCTCTCAGCTCGGAGTGACTTTTCACCCACCCCTGCCCGCACACTTAACCCACTCGCTGTGGGGGACAGACATGGAAGCAGACGACGCCCCCCTGCGGCGCAGGAAACCTTCCATGCCTGGGGTTGTCTGGCACAGCTTACTGAATGCCGTAGAAACTACTGGCTTCACAAGCTTGTGCGATGTGGTGGCTGCATATCAGCCCTGATATCACAGGGGCTGAAACAAATTAAGATTGGCTCCACTTTTATACTGGCCTTTGCAATTAATTCAAAGATTTTGACTGAATTTCTATGATAACCATCAAAATGGAATGTTATAAACTGCAAGTTGCTGTGGATAAGGGCTGTTCATGTACCTTATCCTTAAGGTATTAGTACTATTTGGTGACACGGTTCTATTAAATGTGACCATTGGTTCTTTTAACAGCCCACACCAGAATGGCCCTTTGACCACAATCAGTTATGTGTGAAATTTATTTCAGACATTGTGCCAGAAATAACTTCTTGTGGTTTTAAGGAAAATACTATATCTGTATGGGTATTGTTTTTTACACTTTACATTTATATGTAGTGGTACAGACCTATAGCTCAAATGGTGATTTCCCATCCCCATTAACTAACAATTATGGTTATATGTCTTGAAATAGGTTTATACTTATAAATAAATATAATAAGTTATATAAAAAACAATAAGTCCACCTGCAAGCCAAATATTCAATATTTTGCCACACAAAGCAGAAAATACAGGAATGTACAAACTGAACAACCGAAGATAAAGGAAATTGGCCTGAAAGTGTACAGGAAAGTGTAGCAGAAAGCAGTAATTGCTCAAAGATAAAGGTCAAGTTATTGGTAAGATTTGTAATTAGCTTTGTTTTGCTGGGAGAACAAACAGAGCGTTCTTTTGTGAAATTACATTAGAAAGGTTACAGAGACCATTCAGCATTGTCGCTGCTATTGGGGATTAACCATTCCCTCCGAGGTTTGACGTGTTTATCCTTCCCCCTAAGCTTTCAGCTTGAAACACAAAAAACACCTTTAAGCCTGACAGGGGATCGCTCAACATACCTGCAAGTGAGCCTACTCACATTTGACCTCAACTAATTACTTTTCCATAGCAAATTATGAAATGATTGTGACTGGCTACATAAAAAAACAATTATGTTAAATCATGCAACCTGTTAAATATTGGCAGCGATTTTCAAACAGTGGCTAAAAAACTTTACTTTGTCTTTTAATTGGAAATCCAAGTTGGAGCACATCTGCTGTGCTCATGAATAAGCACTTTAACCAGAACTGCATGCATTAATAGGGAATTTGTAAATGATATATTTGTAAACACATATTTGCAGTGTAAATTAACATATTTATATTATGTAAATGTAAGCTATGCAAGCCACCCTGGATAAAGGTAGCTGCCAAGCATGCTAATAATAACCAAGAAAGTGATAATCAAGAAAGATCTTCTCAAATGTTATCATTAGCAACCCAGCAGACAACTTTATCACTCAGAACCTGATTGCATGCAGTGTGCTATTTTCAAAAAAAAAAATATATATAGAGGTACATTTATAATGAGCCATGCATTGCATGGGGTAAAACATCCTTTATTTTACAATTATCAACTTCAGTGGAAGTTTGATATAAGGGTTGAGAGAGTTGAGTGAGAGAAAGGGTTGAATTGAACTAAGTAAAAACTAAATGGGTTTCATCATTACTTGTCTCCATGAATAGTACTGAAAAACAATTTAAGTTCTCCCATTATACAGCTGTGCAGTCAGTTCCCTCTCACTACATTTCTGTATGTACATCATTATCACATAACAACTTTGGGCTTTTGCTTTTTAACTGCAGTTATTGGCTCCAGTACACTTTGTGGTTGCAGTCATTGCTAGACTTCTAGTATACATTGTGGGAGCCAGTTTGCAGTAACTAAATGACCGTTACTATGATTCATCAGACAGATAGCCAGCCAACCCCCAATTATAAAGATAATAACAACCTAGATAATGCTAGGTTCCATAGGATTTTTTATTGTAAATTAGCAAGCATAATTTATACACTCAAGATAAGCTTAAGTGAAAGTAAATCAGTGAGGGCCAATTCTAGACCTGGGTTGTCTATTGCTTAAGTGTTGTTTCTGTGTAATGACTTATGTATGAATTGCATATTAGGGGGAAAGTATATGGATTTTAAAAAGATGAACAACATCTTTGTTTATAGAACATCTCTCTGTGTTTGTTTGTCTGTGTGTAGTCAATATAGGCAACTAATTCATTTCATATCATTGCATGTTTTTTTGCCTGCTTGAGAATCTGATCAAAGTAAGTAAATAAATAAATGATACATTTTATTGTGTCTTTCAAGCAAGCTTAGCTATCTGGATGTATTTGTGAATTCTGTGATATCCCACCAATAACTGATGGAAAACAACAATAAAGTTGCATCTAATGGAAGTTCAGAGTAAAACCTGCCAGAAGGAAATGAAAAAAAAAACAGTGATGATGATGATGATGATGGTAATGCTGGGGATGAGGGTAGTGTCAGACAGTGATAAATCACTGGGCAACAGATAGAGATGCACCAGTCAGATTAAGGCATTTGGGGGATACGTACATGGTAGGAGAGACAACAGGAAATGGAGGTTTGAAGAGGGGCGACGCAAATCAGTCATGCAAATGAAAGATGGCTCTCTCACAGCATTGGAACAGACAGAGCTCAGCGGGAAGGATAATGCAGCTGGCTGAACACGGGCAGAGCAGGAAGTCTGCCACTGCACAGAATCATAATAAAATTAGGAGGAGAAGATTGCAACATTACTCTTCCAGCCATCATAATATACAAGAGATTGAATTTTATTTCCCTTTCTTCCTTTGCTCCTTTAGCACTCCCTGAATATCTTTCACCCAGCCTGACTTTAAAAGTGGAAAGACAAATTCAAAACACCCTTTTGAATTTACGCTTAAAGGAAATGCAAACACAAATGTTGATATGTCTGCCTCTCCTTAACTGGTGAAAATAAGATAGAGAATAATTATACATTAAAATTAAATTTCCTTGATTTCACATTTGATTTCGGGAGATCGGGAACATTACTCTTGGTCAAAATACATGGACTTTGTTTTTCTCAAAGACCACATACTCCCTTGCAGAAAGACCAAAATCAAGGTCTGCTACAGTGTTTCATGGTGACCTGGAGGTGTCTGTCTAAAGAGTCTGAATATTTGGCCTCCCAAGGTCTCCTGATATATGCCACAATATTACTAAGGATGAAGTCTGTACAATATTCCCTAGCTCTTGGCCTATTAATATTTCTTGGAGCTTATTTCTCTTGTTAATGAGATCAAATGTATTTTCACGACACACGAAAGTGCCTATTGGAGTCTTTGAGGACTGCCAAGCTAGGCCTTTTCCCTTCTGACAAGATAAGAAAGACAGACAATATGATAATGATTATTGAACCTGCTGGCACAAGCAATAAAATCCTCTCTTTCTCTCTTTTTCATTTTCTCTCCATTCCGAGATTTCGGTCCTTATCGGTCCAGTGGTTTCAGCTCTGAGGCAGAGAGTGACTCTTATTAACTCTGCCGCGGCACTCTGCTATCGTAAAGAAAATCTGAATTATCTCTGCAGTCGAATGCCGCGTATCAAATATGGATAAAAATGCAAACTTTTTGTCGGCTGAGCGCGTTTTGATACTTTGCAATGATTCATCAGACGTCATTACAGAGAATCTTTCCAGGCCCCAAGGAAGACAGCAGGGAAGAATCAGGATAGAAGCTGTCCCTGTATTACAGATGATCAGTAAGTAGGGGTGTGCCTGCTGTCTTCTCTTTTTTAGAGGGAGATGAGATTAACTGCTAGCTGCAGTAGAGAAGTATCCGGTGTCTGCAAACATGTACCATTGCATGTAAATTTTTTGCTATGTATGTATTGGTGAGTGTGTTTCACCGTGTTTGTGTGTGTGGGTGAGTGGACAATGTAGGAAGTAAATTGATGATGCTGGGCTATTTTCTCTTTTCTTTATTTTTTAAAAGCAGGGCAAGTTGGAGAAATGGCCTCAGTTCCCAGCTGAGCTCCACTCCCTCAGAAAAAGCCATTGTGTTGAGTCAGGGATTGATGAAACTCACACTGGGCAAAAAGAAATAAACTCCCTCCAGGAAGTCTGACAAACTCAACTTATCTTCTGCCCGCCTAGCAGTCGGGCGCAATGTAGAGTCCTGACACACTGCAGAACATAAACTCTGAAGATACTGTTTAAACGAGGATCACCATTCTGTCAAGACTACCAAGCCTTCACATCACCGATGAACAGACTAGCCCACGTGCCTTAAGAGAGATGCTTATCAACCACTTATCATCAATTATTACTACAGAAAACAGCCAGCATAATAAAAAAGGTACAACATATTCAGATCAAGCTGTCAACAAATGTTTATCAAATAAATAAGAAAAAAACAACCAGTAAGCACAGACTAAAACACACAAACTCCAAAAAAACAATGCAAATGAGTCAGGGGCAGCCAACCAGAGCAGGGTCAGCAAGTTCTTGTGGAGGCTAAACCAACCCAAATGCATAAGACCTTCCCTGCATTCCCAAGCCAAAAAAGGGAGTGAGTCTTATGTTGAAGTTATGGACCTATGCTGGTCTTGGCTAGCCAAAATGAAAAGGTAAATTAAATACCTTCTGCTTCAACAATTCACATTAAAATATAGAACAACAAATGACTGGGAAAAAAGTACACAAAAGAAAATCCAGCAGCACAGCTGGCATGGTCCGATGGGAGCAAGAAATCACCCCAAAAATTTCCACACAGTTCTTTAGGGGCTGGCCACAGATGGAGCAAATCCCAAACAGCTGGCTGCAAAACATACGTACTCATGCACAAGTGCAGACAGTGGTATGCGACACTGGTTTTAAATCCTGTTTTGTTGACTGTTATAACTACATTATAGGTCAGGTCAGATTTGTAACATGAAAGAGATACTCATTAATTGTGTGTTGTGAGTCAGTGTTATGACTCTTCATTTATGTGTTTGGGCAGTTGTTCCAGAGGCACAGTTTATCATTCTTCCATTTCAAAAGATTGCATGATGAAAGAATCATCTCCTTTTAGACTGTGAGAGACTGAGCACAAACAAATTCATGCCAATGTTCAGTAAAATGGTAAACTTAGATAACAATCCTCAGCAAAGAATCTAAAATAACTGTGCAATCAAATATGTCCTGCAGTTAACATTACCCTCAACTATCTGGTAATGAAATTCTCTACGGAAAACCAGCATATCAGTGATACTGTTGCATGGCTGTCTCGGAGCCTGGCCGACTTTGCGTGCGTCTTGGACCCCAGAGCTCACCAGACAAGGCAGTTCTTTATAGAAACACAAAGCAATTGAATAAGCGTACGCTTTCATCCAGCAAGGTCTAGCCTGGATAACCATGGCAACCCCTTGACTGGATCATCTGGATGGCGGTGCGGATGTGCTTGGCTGAAGAGTACACAACAGCCTCGATCCCTTTTGCATTACACGGTTATTAAGCTGTCAAACGATCATCACCGTCTGTAACCGCTGAAGACAAATAATGAAAAACATGTCAGCGTTCCTTCTCATGCTGTCTGGGCAGAAAAAAATATATAAAAAAACTGAACTTGGCTTATTCCAAGCACGGCCCAGAGAAATGAATTAACCTCTGATGTAATTCCATTACTGAGGCTATTGAAGAGGCCTTAAGCATTGGCCAACAAAAGACTAATCTTACTCTCTGTATGAAATACAAAATGTATTTTCTCAATTTATCCAAAAATGGCATATGTATCAGCTTTCAGGTGTTTACATTTTTTTTCAATTATAATATCGTACTTCCCCAAAACACAATTTACAAAATCCCTGTCTTATAGAGCCTTTGGCAAAAGATACGGGAAGTGAGAATGACACATATGCGTGTACATATCACGTCATGATAAATCGGTTGTTGCTAGGCAACAGAGTTGTTTTGTGTTCTTAATTCAAGTTGCTATTCTAGTTCCCCAGGGAAGTAGTTGGAATCATGAAAGCTCACACCAACGCACACACAAACAGACACACACACACACACACACACAGTGTATAATCAGACTTAATTAGACTTGTATACATATACATATGCATATACATATGTGTGCACACAGGTCTATTTGCAAATATTCCCAACCACTGTGCATATTTACAAGTGTTCACTAGCAACACCACCAGTCAGAAAGTGAAGTATCACACTTCCAAAAAAAAAAAAAACACATAATCTTGTACAAAATAAAATGATATAACATCGTAAACAATGACACTTTGTCACATGCCTGGTCACAAAATATGGTAAATACATATTTTTTAAAATGAAAATGGGTTTTCACTTTCAGATTTCATAATGTTATGGTAACACTTATGTTGTGCGACTTTAAAATGTAAATAGTAGTACAGTTAAAGTCAATCCTTCCACTAACAAACTATTTTACCACTACCCTTCATTTCTATGAATTCATTAAATTATGTAGCATGTTGCTTAATAGTCTAACTCCTCAGCTTTGTAATTGGTTTTGCGTCTAATTTTATTTTATCCATTTCCTGTTTCCTCACTGTGTGAGGACATGACCTACAAATTCTGAGACCTAGCTGATTCACAGAACCACATTAGTACTTGAGATGGCAGTGTCTCCATACAAAAGAACAAAATCAAATCCTCTAGTCTTCCTGCTGTTTCCAGTAGGACACCAGACATGTTATCCTATTAATTTTCATATTTTATTAAATCTTTAAAATCTGCTTTTTTATTTATGCTTTTTCCACAGTACATGCAATACTATTGCATATTACAGACTTAAACAAAGCCCTAAATGCTTGCATGGCAAACAGATTGTGCCCCAGTGGGAGTTTAAGCCCTTTGAACAGGGGTTTTACTAGGCCACTGAGGGGCATATGTAGGAATTCAAAATGTTTTGTCTATTGGCATACAGATGAAATAAGAAATATCAAAACAGCATACTTATATTGTCAATTAGTCACAATTGGTCAAAGACATCATTGCATCTCACCCTCATATATTATCTGAAAAATATTTTATAATAATAATAGAGGACATTGTTAACCTGCATTGAGGTACAGGTATTGATGAGGGCTTATTGAGTGACTTGTGTCAATGCTGGGACAAAGCTAAGATTAGATATTGCAGTTGTATGCTGGTGATACCGTCTCCTGCTTATTCTAACAAGTGCATTTCTTACCATTGCCCTGCAATCCTCTGACACAAAGGCTGCAGCATATGCTATACGATGGGAAACAAAAAGATGATGTCAGCTGAATGATCAGTTTGTTACATTACATTCATTTATGGAAACTAAGGAGAACTTTTTTGGTTAAAAAAGACAAAAGAAGGCTTTACAGCACTTCAATTGGTATTTAAGTAGACTACATGTGTGGTGTAGATGTACTGTTACAATCCAGTTGGTTGTCAGCAGATGCAGATGCTGATGTATTTTCTGCCTGAACTGGCTTAAATAATTTAGCTAACACACATTCTTACCCAGTATGACTTACAGTGAAGGATAACATAAGTGTAGCCTCCTGATTAATAATGAGTCAGACCTGAACCTGAACCACTGTCAGACCTACAATAGCAACAATGAGTACAAAAAAAAATATCCTGAATAAGCCATAATAAGAATACCATAAAAAATAAACACATACAGTACAACTATAAAATACCACAAAACCAAAGGATACCATAATTTCATTTGGTATAAAGGTAAGAATGCTAGGGAGAAGAGATACGGATAGAACGAAGATGCAGGCTGAAGAGATGAGTCTTTGTCAGAAGTCAGCCAACAGTTGTGCTGTCCTGTTCACAGTGAGAACTGGACTCCAACAATGAGAGGCCAGGACAGACACACATCCTGACTGGGAGACACAGCCATGCAGGGAGGGGACAGTTTGTGACCTTGAAAGAACATTTTGGAAGAATGCATGCAATGTGCATCCTCCTTAACTATTACTTGAAGTTTCTGTTTTGGAGATGACGCTGACACATTTAATTTGGCATTACAAATAGCAGAAAACTATATTCCAACTGTATATAGTCAGTACTCATCATTAATAATAATAATAATAATAATTATTATATATAAAATTATTATTATTATTATTGTTATTAATGATGAGTACTGACTCTGCAAAGTAGGACTCCTTGCTGTTTGGAACATATGGAAAAACTCAGACCCTTTCCTTGCCTGTTGTGAAGGCAGTCAGATTAACCTCGCCCACATCAATAGCTGAGCCTTCCTTTTATTGACGTTTTGGTTTGTCTGGCAATGCTTATTGAAAAAGGGGAATATGAACACTTGATAGCGGCAGATTAACTGCTAAATAGAACTGAACATGCATATTGATTGGAATTTGAAGTGTCTCTTGGTTGGCAGTGACACAAAAAATGGTTTGCAGGAAAGACCACAGGCCTTTTTTTGCTGTAGATATATTTTCATATGATTTTTAATGTATTTTTCTATTCAATGTAGAAACCAGTAACAATAGCATCATCTGGTGTTTTACTAATTGCATGTCTCTTGTATGCACCAGTACTGAAGCAAAGAGCGGATGATTTGTGAGTGAACATGTGGGTACACATAATAGGTCAGACAAACCACTGAACATTCTGTACAAAATTGCATTTATATCCATTTAATATTTCAGACATCTGTCTGATATCATGATGTTAAGGTAACAATGATTGTTTTATGTTGTATAGCACCATCTGGTATTGTACAATTGTTCTGGATCCTAAAACAACTTTCATTAAGTTGTCTCAGGACGGACAATTATATTAGCCAATCAGCTTTAAGGGCTTCCTCAGACACCATCAGCTGTTGACTGCTCACATTTTGCAGAAAGATGCACACAAAACTGTAATATCTACAGTATGCTTATGAGAAAGACACACAGAGAAACTGAAGTAACGGGTAAGTCTATATATTTTCTTCCATTTTTCTCACAAAATTATGTTTGGCCTGGTGTAAGTTAGCTAACTTCACTTAGTAGAACTTAAGACATTTTGTAAAAGCATACATTTACAATGTGGCTATATAGCTGAATAGCGAAAGTAAAGGTTACTTGTAATTTAAACATATTATATGTTCTTATATACAAAAAAGTAGAAATGTACAATGTCCATATGCAAACTCTATTAATTAGCTAACACCATTCTAAGAACAAGTAAGTACAAAACCGTTTTTAATAACTTTACATTGTATTTCTACAGTGTAGTTCATTATCAGACTTCAGTTACGTCTTCAGTGTGCAATTAACTTTACATTTAAAATCTAGAAATATCTTTAACCAGCTTAAATTACTGATTTGGTTTGCATGCAGCTTATGGTAGCTAACTTTCAACAGGGAAAAACATTTTTAAAAGAATGTAAATAATGTGAAATATACAGGTCTACATGGTACTCCAAATGTTTCCATGCTTCTTTCTGGACATCAGCATCTAATGACGTCAATGGAAGACCTATTTAGTTGATAATGATTTGTCCTGGGACAGTTTAGTGATGTTTTATAGTTGTTCCAAGAACAAAAGCCTGATGATATGAGATGCCTACTTTATGAATCTCCAGTGTATTATAAATGGCATGATGCAACATTTAACACAGCCTCCATGATCTAGGTATTCTGCATCATGCAGAAGAAATACTGTTTCACTGAAATTGGACCAATGATGGGAATATCAGGAGCATAATCGTAAATACTAGATTTATTAAGTAACAGAATATTAGAATTATTTTTGCCAAGGCAAGAATCACAGCTGTTAAATGACAGTAAAATGTGCTATCTAGAGACTGTGTAAAGTAGTGAGATGCCATGGACGCAGGTTAAGTTCTCCTCTGCTCACTCCCATGTCTCCACTCACAAACTGCTAATGCATCAGCTGAATAAATGCATTTGAAATAATGCAAAACACATCCTACCTGTAGTGACACTCACAAATCCATATTACCATCTTTAATTACAAAAATGTAATATCCATTATTCATAAATTGTAACCTGTAAATTAATGGCGTAAAATGAATCCACAGCACCCAGAATGCTATCACACTTTCTAATTATTCTACGTAAAATTAAATTGCTAGGTTTTCAGAATATATTAATGCATATTAATTAATCTGCCAGACAGATATTTTGTATCATGGCTAACTCAGAAAATGCTTCATGACAGCCTGATACTAAATAATAAAACATACCTCACAGTTTAATGATGGCAATTTCATGTATATTACTAACTATTGTCCTTAATTAATTTTTAATCAACTGTATGTTTATCAGCCTTTGGCACTGCTACTTATTCAATGTAAGAACATTCTCATGCAAATGTACATGATCAGTCATATGCAATGATGACCTGAAAATTGTTTAAGCTTGGTGCCAATGTATTCATTGGTACATTCATTGATATGTTCTAGAGAAAAACACATTTAATCCATAAAGGTGTGTCTGTCTGTAGATTTGGATGCTTGCATGTGTGAGGAGCATTTCATTTTCTGGGCATAAAATGTGATTTGTTATCTGGATAAATAATTTAACTGCTTTTTTTTCACTGATTTTTCACAGCATATTCTTCATTCTGGAAGTGAGTTGGGGGGTGGGGAAATGGTGGAACACAAACAGTATTTATTATCTTTTTTTGGCCCAAACAGCATTGGGTATAAGTGAGTTTTAAAGATATCTAACCCCAAATCGATCCCCTCATAAAATGTGCATATGTCACCATGAGCTGGTAATGTCCTCTATTAGATATTTTATGTACAGAACATATGTTTTTAATTTAAATCTATCAGTTCTGTATGAGCATTACCAGTAATGGTCCAGATTTGGGGCTGGGGGGCAGGGGGAGAGCCTGACCCTGGTAGGGAGGGGCATGAGCGGATGGAAAGTACTGAACCTGGCTGAGCTGCTGAGAGCTGATTTGGAGAGCGGATGTTACTTATCTGGAGCATGGCAGGCAGAAGCGCCATCGCACGAGTCTTACCCTTCTCTCCTGGGATTTCTGAGCTTCCGATTCTAATCACTTACACATAGACAAATTTGATAACAATCTAATCCTTTCCAGAAAAAAAGAGGTTTTATTTGATAGTCAGATGGAACATCTGGAAGTGATTGGCTTATTCCTGTTTCCTGGCAGATTTGGGATTCATTCTGCAGTGGTGACTAACTCTTGATTAAAGTATGATTACACAACTTTGGTGTTTCCATATGGAAAATGTAAAACCTAAAACAACCACCTAAATCTGTTTGTGGTGGTTCAAACAAAAGTTGAGATGCTTGGCTTGACATACGTATTAAATATTTATCTATATGCAAATGTTATTTGCTTAACGTTGCATCATAACAGTCATTTTGAAACTCCACTACTGTGACTGATAGCAGGGATGATGGATTGACGTTGAGAGTATACAGCCTTCTTAAGTAGCAATGGCTGTGGGCGGGAGAGGGTTGACACATACTTTGAAAGAGGGTGGAGTGTGGCAATGGATTGAAAGTGAATGGTGAAAAACAAAAAATGAACAACATTTTGGAACTGTGAAAGACAAATATACATTCTATCCATCTACTCTGGCTCCAGTGACCTTTAAAAATAATGCCATCCATGTTAATCAATATTTTAAAAAATCCTACAGCTTAGTTTTCACTTAGTTTTAGTTTATCTAGGGAATTAAAGCTGGTTTAGATAGGCAAGTTTTAGATGTTCAGTTGATAGAAATTTGGTCTTTGTAGTTGTAGGATCTTCCTCTAGGAAAATCTTACAAACAAGCAGAGTTATCATTGAGACTGCTGTAGTCAGAAATTGACCGTAAATGTAAAACATGAAGTAGCTAGTAAGAAGTGGTGAGTTATGTGGTGGGTCCAGGCACTGGGAATTCTCACACTGCATTTTACACAGATGTGATTATAAAGTTTATCTAACAGTGCTGGAGGAATGGCTGGGTTATGGATAGGCACTACTGGACTACACGCTAGAGCAAGGTCAGCACTCTGGAATATGCAGCTTGTGAGCGGAATTCTCCACTGTACACTGATATTAACCAGAGGCCACAAAGTGCAACATTTCATATATATAACAGAGCCTATTTCACTAATCCTAATCACAAGACACACCACCTTAAGACGCAAGACAAACTGACATATATGAAAAAAACTGCATGTGCACACACACACACACACACACACACACACACACACACACACAGAACAGACATACATACAGGAGGGAATTAAATGAGACCCAGACTTCATGTAATAAGATCTGAACAGAGTTCAAAGAACAAACTTTGGATTTCACTGGGCTCTTTTTTCGCGGCATGCTTTACACAAGTGCTTAGACAACAAAATGTATATCAGTGTTAATAAACATACAGCAAAATCACAAAGGTCAGTCCCATGCAAGGCTGAAGTTCCATTCAATTGAATTGGACAAGGAGATTAAAAGACAGCTGCAGACCCATACCCAACCTCTGGGACTTCCAGAATGCAGAGTCCCCATCTTCCTTCCCCCCAGCTTGACCCATAGAGAGGTTGAAGAGGGAGATAATTGAGCAAACACTCAGATTACAGTGGATTTGTGCCAGTGTGAGTCCTGTGCTTGCAGTAACTTAACTTTATGTTCATAATCTACAGCAGCACAAGAGGCTAATCCCTCGCCGATCTTCACAATCCTTTACAATTTTCGTTCATCCTTCTTTATCCTTGATCCTTATTTTAATAATCTGTTTTATTTTTTTCTCCCTGTCAAAACCTTCCAGATTCTTCCTGAGTGTTTTGCCACTGAGAGTTCCACCATGTGCATTTCAACCATTTTTATTTTTTTCCCCATAACAGTCGTCTCTGTTCTGCCTTTATTAAGGTGTTTTGTTTTCCTAGATTTGATTTGCTTGCAGCAGATGGCTCTTTTTCAGGACTAATGCTTGTAATCCCAGTATATATGTTGTTTAAATATAAACACAGTCTTTAAGTAGGCCGTCTTAACTCCAAGGGAGCCATCTCACAAAGAAACCTTAGACCTCGGTCATCAGAGTAAGTTTTTGGCTAGTTTATAAATAAAATACATGTAAACAAGTATCATGCTATTATTTGAGCTTTTTAAAAATACTAATTTCACAATTCCCATTAAAAATTTGAAAAAATAAATCAGTTTAGTTTATCTCTATATTGTTCACTTTCTGTATGATAAGGATGGGTGACCATGACATTAATTCAGAAGTAAATGCCCAGACAGCAAAACCTGCTGAAGATGTATTTTTTTTTGTTTTTTTTCCCTCTGTTCATATAATTGTGTATACAAGAATAGCAAATAATTCAGAGCACAGGGAAATGCCAACCTACATGCAATCCACCCATATCAATGCAGACCATTTTGTTTCAGTCAATTTCCTCTGAGCTCTTAATGACTTCACAATGGTTGATGTTTTTTACATATATAAATATAAATATATTTACCAGAAGGATAATGTTTTTAACTCATATGTGGATACAACATGTTGAAGGAAGTGATGACTGGTTATTTTATATGATTTTGAGGTTTTCAGTGAGAGTAATTCTGAGTGGATGAATACAGATAGAAGGTATGTGTGAAAAGGGTTTTTCCCAGCTACACTGATGGAACTTTATGCTAGACTAAACCCTTGGCTTCCTAGATCATCTACTGTGGCACTTCACTGTTGACTTCAACATTTACTGGTCTAAATGAGAATGCTTTTTTGCTACTAATTTAAAGAGAGGACGCTTTGCAACAGTTAGACTGAAAGTTTCCCAGCATTTAGAAATGTCTCAGTTCTCCTATTGCACATAGTACCAATAACCTGCAGTCTACTGCCATTATATGCCACATACCACAATGCAGCTCAGCCCCAAGTGTGCAGTCTTTAGGCTATGTTTAGAACTTTAAATGTCAGAAGAAATGTTAGACACATTTGACATATTTCTGGATGTATAGTTATATTCTGCACAATTTCATATTGCTGCTACAGCTTTTAAGCAAGCAGAAAAACAGGAAGCAGAGGATAAAAAGAAAAAAACACCAAATGGTGAAGAAGACACTTGAAATCTTTCCTGCACATTGAATGTTTATACCTCATAAGTTGCTTTCAGTGAAACATACTTGAAAAACAGGAGTTCTGATATACAATTTTATTTAGACGCCTTTCATGGAAGAATCTGCTAACTCTGCTAATGGCAGAATTAACATCTGTAGCCTTGTTTAGCTTGCATTCAATCGCAAGAAACAAAACCTTTGAAAACTTTGAGTTTTCCCCTTCTTTTCCCAGGCTAGTTCTTATCTCTGACATATTCTATTGCTTTTGGCAATAAATTCACATTTGCAAGTCATTTGTTGGTGCTTAGAATTTTTTTAACTTTATTGTTTGATTCACAGGATGTCAATTTGATGATATACACTCAAAAGGCAAAAATATATGTATATTTCAAAATATATCCCATTGAGAATCTGGAAACAAGCATACATCATTATTCCTGCAAAAACCGAAGTCAACCTGTACAATCCCCCCATCATATGTTTAAAAAGAAAATGCAATGATCATCATTTTATTCCCAGATTCACTGCATTGCAATCACATGTATTACAATGACAATGTGGATAATACAGCTACTCTTGAATAGCTGTCCTTACAAAACTTGGCTTACAAAACTAAAATGTGTAAAAGGTATAGTACAGTATCATGATAATGCTGTCCTTGGTATCTAATGCTGAGAATTTCACTGCAGGTTTGATTTTATTTAAGTAGACCTGGTGTTTCTCTTAGGCAGATAGCCTCCCTCACAACCATCTGAAAAATGAGGAACTGAAAACTTCTTGAAATCCCCTGACCAACCCAATAGCAAACCAATGTTATCCTGAGGGGTATACACCCACAAACTGGAGATCCAGTTCCTCAGAGCTCAGTGTGTTGGAGTTACATCAAAGAACAGGTAAGTTTGGTTCATCTTCTTGAACTGAAGAGTTGTGTTATAGACCCTAAAACAACAAGTGAAAGATCCAAATTTATCAAAAAAAGAAAACACATTTATAAAGTCAGTGAGTCCGAAGGAAATATGACATTTTTGAACATAACTTCAAACAGTTTGCAGCACTGTTAATGACTTGGTAGCAGTGTGGTTTCATATGATAAATACAGATACATCTGTGATTAAATGCGTTCTGTATTTTGTTTATATTGCTTTATATCCATGTGGATGTAGGATGTGCTTAATATGCATTTATGTCTTTCAAAGTATGTGCAGGAGTGCAATGTTCTAAATGTATGCATATATCTATGCTCTTCTAGATTGTGTAGATTTATTTTCCACTAGATAGCTCGAGCACTGCAAGCTCTCCTGAGTTCTCTTCCATGCCCAAGCCCCCTCACTCCTGAAAGTGTTCCCTCCCCTGGAGCCAGCGCTATTGGAAAGGTCAACCCCAGCTAGCCGCTGACCCACAGTGAAGAATTTTATTAGAAATCAATCAGTGTGACCTTTTCAGCCTTAGGAGAGCTTCCGTGGAGAGGCTATATCTCTGACCTGTGGATCTCTGGTGTAACAGGGCAGCTTTTAGTCTTAGCCACTCAGAGATGAGGTGATGAGTGGGGCGGGTGTCCAACCATAAGCCCTATGGTAATGACACCCCCACAAATGCAAACGCACTCGCTCAGATGAGCCATTAAAGAGGCACTGCCACTGCTTTCTTTGTGTTGGTGTGCCTCTATGTGGGACGGAGGAGCTGGCAGTGTCCTCCCTTTGTCTTAATGTCATGCAAAGCACCACTAAACAGCAGGATGTAAAACCCAGAAAGAGGAACCACTTACATGTAAAGGTGTTTGAGTTCAGACAAGCACCTGGGAAACTAACAGGATACTGGCAGATTCAGACAATATGCCTGAAAAGTATTGACATTTTTTAGGTGGTTGTTGAGTTTTATAAAAGCTGGATAACACAAACCCTTACCGATTCAGATTCTACAATTATGATGGTTGGACAAGACAGAAGCTAAGGTGAACAGTAAAGACAAAAGCTATATGTTGTGCAAAATACATGGTAAACATCTATTCAATGTCATATTTAATCTCACAGTAAGATTCTAAACAGGAATAAGTTTGCAAATCCAGTATTACTACAACGTGCTTAATATGACAATGTTATTTAGGACACTCAGGTTTTTATGTTCCAGATGGGCTCACAGGAAATTAGGTTTGATCGAGCTGTTAATTGAATAGTGATCCATGTTTGACACCTCTTATTATAACCTGCGATGCATTCGCTGTCAGAGGTGCATATAAAGGTGTGTTTGTGATGTTATGAACACATTTGGGGCAACTGTCTCAATTAAACCACATTAGTTGTGGAATTAATAGTTGTAGGCCACACTGAACAGCTAATTAGTCTAAAGGCGATCACCTGTCTAGATTACTTATTTCAGTGGATCGAAAAAATATAAATAATCTGCTTAGATATCTTTACTTGTACCCTCTGTCTCATCATATACATACCCTTCTGTTAACCTATAAGAGTGCAAAATAATCATTGTTAAACTAAGTGATATATAACCCAGAGCAGTATTCAATTAATGACTGACATGAAATGTAATTGTCATATGAAATTAACATTTGTGGTGACTTCAGAACCAACAGTGTAAATATTGGTGCTGTATTGCTCACTTTACTGGAATTTATTGAGTTAGCTTAATGGAATGTAGCTCTCTCGTCATCTTCTTTCCTCTAGAACTTTCCCAGATCTGTCATTCAAAAGTGCTTTTTCCCAATGTCATGAAAACGAAAAAGCTGTGTCCAAACACTGTACAAATAATGTTTTTCATCAATGATGTTGATTGCTGCATTTATCTCAAGTATGTTCCTTATGATAGTAACTTGATGAATGGAAATAAAATGAATGGAAACACTTATTAGGTGTGTTTTCCAGGTTGTTTGGTGAGTAGGTGAACTGGAAATTAGGATGAGGCCTACATGGACTGGGACAAGACCTTGCTTTTTCAGAATGAAGAACATACTCGAAAATGACTCTACCTTGTTTATAAAGACTTGGTGGGGTAAAGAAACTATAAAGTGCAAGTGTTACCAAAGTGAAATGTGCATTTATGAAGCGCACTATTTTACACAGGCCTACAACCTGCTGTCCTGCAATATTTTCAAATGATATACAGTTCAGAAAACCAATAAAAATGTTCATTTGACCTTATGCAGATTTTGTCTTTGTTCTTGCGGACACACACAAACTATAAACACTTAAGGTTGTGACCCATGTCATTGGAAGGATAAGGTTTTATTTGATTTCATAAGGGGGGCTAATAATTTTGACCTTAACTGTATTTTAATCCTCTGCCTGTTGAAAAGGCCAGCTAGTTTGGTCTGCAAATTAATGTAACACAATACTTTCCTTGCTTGCAATCCTCTCAGTTTTTTGTATTCTGCAAGATAGGGTTTACTGCATGTCATTTCCACGCTTAACAGTTTTTATATTTCTGAGATATGTCAACAGCAGACCTTCACCAATGAAAGGAATGTGTCTTTGTATGTAGAATTGTAGAATGGGGGGGTTCGTTTTTCTTCAGGGAAGGAAGAATTCTGAGGAAGGCAGAATTCTAATTATACCTTTATGCATCAGAGTTTTACATTTAAAAGGCAAGCATTGCACAACATTTCAATCACAATTTTCAGCAAGACACAAAATGCTCAACACTACTAAAATGAGCCCAAAACATCTCTTAATGCTATAGCTTAATATTTTTAATGATGATTAAAATTACTTTAAATAGCTAAAACTCCAAACCAGTAATTTTAAAAATCGATTTCACCTGGTAAACTGCCGCTCCAGTTATATAGCAAAATGCTACCACACTATTAGAATAATGAGCTCCTCATTATCTCTGTCATTGATGCAAATAGGTCACATCAAGATGAAACAAATCACATTTTCTTCATCAATAATGAAAGTTCAGAATAAACCTCCCCTTCCATTATTTGCATGTGGCATAATGAACAATACAACAACACCTACATGTGAACAATAACAAACAGCCTTTTAATGCATTTTATGTATTAATGGGTGTTTTATTTATTTATTTTAAATAATAGTTCTAGGAAATATTCACCTGGGTTATCAGAAGGTAGTTGACCATCACTCCTCCTTTTTTTAAGGTTTTCTCACCAATGCCTTGTCTTATGATGCTAAAAGAAAAATCCTTTGCTGGCATCACTCATAGTCTGACCTGTGTCTGCTTGCCTTTTTTTGGTCAACAGTTTTCCCGTTCACTGAAATATACACACTGTAAGCTGAATTCAGACCTGTGCATAAATGCATTTTTCATGTAACTCAGTACTGAAAGAATGTGAGAGTTATGAGAAAAATGCAATTAAGTGCCGGTCTGGATTTGGCCCTATTTGACTTCCTTTTGCAATTGCATGAAAAAAAAATAATACTTTTTTTATATGCACTGTCCTAGTTGGCAGGTCATCCAGCTGCTCATTTTATTGTTGGTTAATTAAAAAACTGAATTATGTATAAAACACTAACCATGCACAAACACACACACATACACACAAACATTCTGCTCTATTTTGTTAAATACGACCCAAAGATATCCAAAGGATCACTGTTTGCTGTGTGTGTGTGTGTGTGTGTGTGTGTGTGTGTGTGTGTGTGTGTGTGTGTGTGTGTGTGTGTGTGTGTGTGTGTGTGTGTGTGTGTGTGTGTGTGTGTGTGTGTGTTGTCCCATATGAATAAATCCTAACAGTGTATACAAACGGACAGGCCATTTTCCCTGTTCCTTTAAATGTATATCTGGCAAGCTCACAGCATAAGCTCCACAATGTATTTACAATTCATATCTGGGAACTGGCCATTAAAATGTGACAGATTTACATGGCTGAACTGCTCTTACAGCCATTCTGAGTTTCTTTTCAAGGGGATCATTCACTCATACAGCTCTATAATAGCCCACTTGACTTTCAGGATCTAAGAACCCGTTCAGACAAGTAACAAACAAACACATTAGCTTTCACATGCCTGATAAGCTCAGACTGGCCTTTAATGTACCACATAATGTGTATTTAAGTAAATGTGTGACAATTAAATAACTCAATAGCATCATTTAATTGATGAAGCTACATATTTATGTATATGTGCAACAACCACATAAATATTTAATGCATAAGTTTTATGATAAAGGGGTGTCTGCCATTGTTATCTTTTTTGAAAACTACAGCTCCTCAATGAATCACTACACATGGACACTTTGATTATGAATAGACAGTGTGATCAGTTTCAATTATATTATTGTGTTTGAGTGCTGGCACACTATTTGAATCATACGTTTGAAAGTGAGGAATTACAATGCTGTCTCTGGGGCTGACCTATTACGGCTGACCAGCGATTTCAAAACTCTGAGCTCCATATCTCTGAGGTTCTACTCTAAAATCGGACTTGTCAAACTTGCCTTTTTTTGTGACTATCTCTATTGCATGACTGAGGAATGAAGCTTCCAAAATTGTTAAAAGTCCTCATAAACACCTCTGAGTGGCTCGTGGGATAAAGTGCTGCCTATGGGTACCTGAGGTTGGGGGTTCGATTCCTGGCCTTGCCATTCCTGACCATCACCGGCATCATAGCTTAGACACATTACATTTTTAGCTCACACACAGATATTATTTGGGCTGGGCTCAAGATTGGTATTTCCTTGTTCACTTTCTCATATGAACTTGAATGTTACAAGAGCAGACCAAGCAGATGTCTGTTTACTGTAACGGTTTAGAGTGAAGTTTCTGGTGCTGTTCACACACATTCTTGTCATAACTCCTGGGATTCAGGTTATACCTTCTGCTTCCTTTTTCATATTTTTGTGTCAACACAGTGTTGTTAAATGCACAGCTACAAGTTAAACACTTCAACAATAATAACACAGTGTGTAGATTTTTACTGGCAAGGCTTTTGTTTTTTTGTTTTTTATTATTTTGTTTTTTATTTTCCTTGCAGTGACCCAGTCCTTTGAATGTGTGAATATGCAAAATGGATGTTAACTTGGTATGAGATTGAGTGGGATGGCAGA